>PVIY010022797.1:0-40291 GCA_004026745.1 Myrmecophaga tridactyla | reverse complement strand
TCGGGGAGATGGCAATAACCACAACATTATACTTTACATGGCTGGCTCCCTCTTGTCATTCAGGTCTCTTTTAAATATCACCTCTTCAAAGAGATTGTCCCTGTCCCCCTATCTACAGGAACTTCCCCCCTCATCCTTGGCCCTGTTTCATTTTCTTTGTAGCACTAATATAACTGGAAATTAATTTGTTCATTCATTTGTTTACTTTTTATTACCCAGAATGGATCTTTGAGATCAGCTGATAAAGATATTATTTAACTAAGCAAACAAGCTCTGAGAACAAGAGAGGCCCTGCACTGAAGCAGGCTGCTGGGAAGAGTCAACCTAGAAAGAAGCCTGACCCTGAATGAGAAGGCCACAGTTCCCCTTAACTGCAAAGCTGGCTGGGAGCCCGGCTACTGGGACTCACTCCTGGAACCCAGCTTTTCAATCCCTTATCAATTCCCTCCTCATTGCCCTTTAAGAAAGGGTACTACCTCACTGTACCAGAAAAAAAAGCATTATAGTCATACTGCATTTTTTACAAAGCTCTTTCATTTATGACCCCATTCTTCCTTTATCTATGAACACTGCCTGTGATGGTCCTCTCATCCTGCCCCAAAGTATCCCATTGAAATATTCCCTTGGATGACTTCACAGACTAGCTGCCCTTTATGAAAATATAATCTCTGCTTGAAGAAACTGGCCTTTTCCTGACAAAAAGAACAGGAGCATGAAGGAAAAAGTTAAAGCTCTTCTAAGCAACTCTTGATTCATTTTCCAATGTGAGCATAAGAAGGACATAATGATACAGAAAAAGAGAGCAACTGAGGGACAGCAGACCGCAGTGATGACAAAAGTGGACTCTCATGCAGTCTATCTCGTTTGCATCATGGCTCTGGTACATAGTAGCTGAGTGATCCAGGGCAAGTGTCTTAACCTCTCTGTGCCCTTCATGGGACTGCTTAGAGGAATTAAGTGAGTTACTAGATGTAAAATGAGAGGGATAGAGCCTGGCACGTAGTAAGGATTTGATGAATGTCAGCCAGAGAACAATACCAAACAAAAACAAAAGAAAAGGGAGACAAGAGAGACACTGCTGGAGACAGACAGACAAGGAAAACACTAAGCTGCATCAAATGGAAAATTAACCCAGTGAGGAAGTGAAACTGTGTGCTAAGAAGCTGCTAGCATCGGCTGAGGCCTCAAACCCATGGAGGACTCAGTGTGCCACTGCTGCCCATAAGAGATCAGTTAGGAAATAAGGATATGTTCATATAAGGATATGTTCTTCTGTAGGAAGAAAGACATTGGAGTAAGGTTTGGGCTTCCAAGTAGGACTTGATTCAAACTCTCTTTTAGCAGAAGTTTGAAATAAACTTTGCACTCATGTTGTTATAAAACAGCAACACATACATTACTACGTACATCATAGTAATGACTATGAATTACTATGTAATGTCAGAGGATTCCCCTTGGCCCCTCACAATGACACATAGTCAGGAGCCTGGCCTGTGGGGACCCACAGCCTCAGACCATTACTTGGGATCAGCTACTGTTATCCATTGATGATAACAACCCATAACTCTTAGACTGGTTTGTATTAATGTGGTTTCCTCCTTTAACCTAAAGGCCAAAGGACAGCACAGAACCCTCATGTTTTTAACCAACTTTCTCTTTGAATACAACAAAAAATGCATTCAACCAGCCAAGAAGGGGAATTTATTGGAAAATCATGGAACCTGAAGGCAGGAAGTTCAGTAAGCTTAGGGCCTGGAACCTGGGTCCCAAAAGCCTTCAGAAAATAAGGTGGCTGACTGCTCTCATAACCCCCATTCCCCCCGCAACTCCCTTTTCAGTGCTCTGTGTCTCCCATCTCTTCTCCCTGAAAAATCAGCTTATCTTCCTTTTGTTCAACAGATGAGCTTTCAGTGCATCTCCATTCACATGGCACAACATGGTAGCCACAACACAGCAATCTCAACTCCCTTGTTTATGTATGCTAAATTCCTGGGAGATAATTTAATTATTCCTATGTAGATCAGATTTCCAACCCAGGTTCAGAAATCTGTGGCCATGATTGGGGATCATATAGCATCCCATGGTCACAGGGGTTCAACCTGTGTGTGTGCATGGATGGGGTAGTTCTCAGAGAAAGGGATCTGGCTTTGTAATCTCTCAAATATGTCATCTTCACTTGAGAGATGTCTCTCATAGGTCAGGAGTAAGGATGGGCAAAGAATCGATCTTAGAGTATGTGTGTGTGTGTGTGCACGTGTGTGTACACATGTGTGTGTAATGTCATGCACTCCTCTCCCATATTTTTTCCTAGTGAATTGATTTCAAGACTAAGACTCAGAGCTTGAGGTCCTAGACTAATCTGTCATTATTATTAATTTAGTATATTTCACATATAATAAACTACACATATTCAACACGTACAATTTGATGAATTTTGACATATGCATGCACTTGTTAAACCATCTCCACAATCAAGCTGGTGAACACATCCATCATCCTTGAAAGTTTTCTCGCATCCCTTGCTAATCCCTCCTGGCTGCACTGCCCCCTCCTCAAACAACTACTGATCTACTCTGTTACGATGGATTCGTTTGGATTTTCTAGAGTTTTATATAATGGAACCATATACTGTTAATCTTTTTTTGTCTGGTTTCTTTTAATCGACATAATTATTTACTGACACATCCTTGTTGTTGCACAGATTATGAGGTCATTTCTGTTTATTGCTGAGCTGTATTCCAGTGTATGGATGCTTTCTTAAGCATAATAAAGCTTTTCAGAGTTCACAGAGATAAAATAAAAGTTCACACCAATCCCCACAAAGTGATGTGGTAGAAATAAGTCTTAGCAAATATACACTTCAGTCGTTAGAGGTGTTTTTCCTGAGTTTATGCAAATGATCAACAAAGAATATGTTTTGCAACAATTTCTCAGCAGCGTCTCGACCACATTTCTGAACTTCAGCAAGAATCAGCCCCCAGTGGCTCTGAGGACTCAGGAGCCTCTGCAGGAGGGAAGCTGCCAGGTGGAGCAGGAGGAGGAGCACAGGCCTTTGACTTCTAGCCCAGTGGCACGAGGGAGAAAGTCACTTCTCATTTCTGGGCCTCAGTTTCCTCATTTTTTAAACAGAGAAATGACAGTGGCACTTTAGCTTAGCATTCCAGAAGTCTCTGAATGTGGCAGTGCTGGAACATGGGCCGTCTCCCCTCAGCAATTCTGGATTGGAACTAAGCAAAGCCACTGCGGAAAAGAATGACTCCCCTTTCTCCAACCAACAGGGGGCTCAAACTGTCTAATAGGGAGTGACTTTTTCCAGCTAAGTGTCTAATTCCAAGAGACTTCTTTCAAAAGCGCTTTGCTGCCAAATTCCCCTTATCTAAAAGATTGCAGCGCCAGGCATGGAGCTGTCCCATGGCACAGAGAGAAGAAAGAGCCCTCTCCTGGTGGGTCTCAGGCTGACGTTGCCTCTGCTAGTCCAGCTCCTCGCCATCCAGTTATTCTGCCCCAAACAGATATTCTGCCCAAAACAGATAGGCAACTCAAACCCAGCCTCTTCAGCTGCAAGCCCTAGGGCCTGAATTCCAGAGAAGGTCCATGAGAGCCTTCAAGTGCAAGATTCTTGAAGATATCAAAGCTTTAGAAGACCTGTCCTCTTCCTTTGGAGATCTTTCTCTTCAGTTGAAAAGACAGTTGCTTCAGGGGAAGGCAGGGAGGGAGGGGGCTGTAAGCGGCTGCAGAGGAGGGAACACTCCCTCCCAGCTGTGGGCAAATCTAGCCTTTCCTGTAGCCTGGGCTTTCAGGTGCAGCAGTTAGACCAAGCGAAGCTTCCCTGGAAGCTGTGGAAGAGAGGGAATCTAGGTTTCTCTTCTTGTTTTGTATAGTGATCAAGTTGTAACAGAAAAATGAAATAAGCAAAATATATTTCGAGGGGGGAAACACCTTTGGCCTGGTATACAAATATCTAAAGGATTTCGGTTGATATTAATTTTCTGACCTTAAACTTTATAAAACCAATTAAATGCATCCCAGCTGAAAAGGAATATAGATTAAATACACTAGATAGATAGATATAGATAGATAATGATAGATAGATAGATAGATAGATAGATAGATAGATAGATAGATAGATAGATAGATAGATAGATATAGGTAGATATAGAGATGAGTAGAAGATCAAGTGATAGAAAGACAGAAACAAAGAGAGAGACACTTTCTGATTGGGTATCCAAGAAAGAGTGGGAATAAATGAATGAGGGGGGAGTTTATTTTATACTGTTTTATAGTGTTCTAAATGTTTCCATGAGCATATGCTACTTACTTCTATAATAAAACAGATATTCATTTCCTCCACTCCATTCCATCTACAATTGCTGGTTGGGGGACAGGATCATTATGTCTCACGTATAATCATAATATTTTTTGTAACAATTTCCAGAGCTACTAGTCACAGAATGCTTATTATATGCCAGGCAGAATGCAGTGGGTTCTCTAAATGTTATCTTCTTGAACGCGCACCATAATCCTAAGGATAGATACTACATCACCACCGCTGCCTCCTCCACCTGTCATTTTACAGGTGAGGAAATTGAGCCTTAGAGAGATTAGGTAACTTGCTCAAGATCACTAAGTACCAGAACCAGAATGGGAATTTAGCAGAACTTGTGACAATCTCCTAACTAGAATCACTAGCACTCTTATCTGCAGCCGGTTGTCTTCTTAAACCAGATTTATTCCTGTCACTCTTCTGCTTAAAATCTGTAGAGCCCTCCCTTCCCCATTACCCAGAGAATATAATCCAAACTTCTTAGCATGGCATTTCCAAATCCAGTCTCAATGTATGCATTCACACATCCATTATAAATCAACAAATAATAGCAAAGCCTAACATTTACTTCAAATTAATTTTACTTATAGTATTTCAATAACCCTGTGGCATAGGCTGGTAACAAACAGTTCAAGCAGTTTCAATGTCTTGTCAAGAGGCAAGACAATTGGTTTTTGAGACCCAAACCCAGGTCCTAATTTCCTTATCAAATGTGTGCCTTAGAGTTCTTTCCACACCCATCCAGCGCTCTGAGCTGTTCCAGCGTGTTGTTCTTTTATCTCTCTCTGATTGTGCAGCTGCCGTTTCTTCTATCAGGTATGGCCTTTATCTTGTCTGATGAATACATACAAATTTTTCATGATTTAGCTTAAATGACAATTCTTTGTCCCAGCTTTTATTTTTCCTCCTTAACAATCTGTTCATATCCTCATTATGGCACTAACCGCATTAGATTAGCTGAATTTGCTTGTCTGCTTCTCTTCCTCAGTTGACTATGACCTTTGCTAGAACAGGCCTCATTGGTTGTGAGCACGGCATTAGTAAGAAGCTGGGAAGTAGTGATGGAGAGTGGAGAAGAACAAGAAGGGCAGGATGAGAAAGATGTCAATAATGGGAAAGGTGTGTTTCTAGTCCTTCCAGGATTCCTGCAATGCTGAACCAACTATTTATCAAGAAGTACACATTGTGCTCAGGTTGGCGATAAAGGTAAACAGGACAGAAATGGTAATGGTATATATGTGAATACATATATATAGAGAGAGAGATTTAAATATACAGAGAGAGTGGATGAGTACACATAATATGGGTGTACATATAGAGTGTCTCTATAAAGGATGTCTGTACATCTATAGTGGGTGTATATATACATAGGGTATATACTTAGATAGTATGTACATACATACTATCTTATACATAGATAGTATGTGTCATATAGTGTATTGTGCATATATCATATGTGTACATATATACAATATGTAATATAATGTGTACATACAGTGTATATATTTATATAATATATGTATAGTATTTATTCCTATATAGCGTGTATGCACATACCCATATTTGAATGTATACCAGTCTTTCATGATTTAGCTTATGTGGGCATATACATGAACATATAATATAGTATGTGTACATGTAGTTTTTGTGTATATAGGATGTATACTATATAGCACACATAAGCATATATATATTTGATGTGTGTGCATACACATGTGCAATTGTGTTTGTGTGTGTGTGTGCACTAAAATGCCATAAAATAAGAGATTTATGGGGTACATTAGGAGATGGTAAGAAGGATATGCATTACATATGTTGTATACTATATATATATTGTTATAGATATTTTTAAATAAAAAGGAGAAGCGCCTTGAGGCTTGCTTCCCTGATATGAAGCAAGAGGAGCCAAAGAAGAGAGAAGAAGCAGCTGGAGAATTGGGAAAGAAAACTATATAGAGAAACTTCACTAAATCTAAGAATCATAGTCTAAGAAGAGAGCAGTTAGCAAAAACAAGTACAGTACATCAAAAAAAAAAAAGGAGCCAAGGATATGGAAAACAAATAAATTATTAGAAAAGTGATTATTAGGAATAGAGCAGTAAACCAAGAAAGAAAAGTTTGAGGAAGAGGTGGGAGTGGGTGACTCAGAGTTGAGGAAGTAGAATCAGACAAACACATCCTTCTGTCTCTTTCCAAAATTTGACCTTGAAAGGATGACAAGAGAGAAACAGCTTGTGAAGGAAGCAAGATCAAAAGCTCTGCTTTATTTGGTTCCAGAGAAACAGAACAAACAGGATTTGTGTGTGTGTGTGTGTATAAATATATATAGAGAGAGTTTATTATGAGGATTTGGTTCACATAACCATGAAGATTGGCAAGTCTGAACTCTGTTAGGCAGAACCATGGCTAGAAACTCTGATAAAAGTGATGTTGAAGTCCTTAGTCTGAATTCCCCCAGGGAAGCTGGCTGGGTGAAAATTCCAGCAAGAGCCAAGGTTAAAGTTGAGGCAGAAATTCTTCTCTGACCTCTGAAAACCTCAGTTCTGACTTTTAAGATCTCTAACTATTTGGATAAGGACATTACCCACCTTGCTAAAAACAATCTCCTTTGTAGATTGTAGATTCAGCCAACTGATTATAGATGCAAACCCCATATACAAAAACCCTCATTGTCCCAAGCAGACCAATGCTTGACCAAACAATTGGACACTATAACCTATCCAAGCTGACTCAAGAAATTAACCATCATACCTATTAAGATGGAAGAACTCAAACTTGCTTGTGGACAGAGGATTATAGTTCTGAACTGCAATCCAGTGTTCACATCAGGAAGCATCAATCATAGCCAAGACCTCTAACCGATCTAGCATTTTATATAAAGTAACCTAAAAATCCCTCACAATTCTGTGAGGTGGGTTCTATAATAATCTACATGCTATAAATTAGGAAACTGGGGCACAGAGGTTAAGAAACTTGCCCGTAGTCACTCAGCTACTAAGATACAGAGCTAAGATGCCCACCCAGGTAATCTAACCTCAGTACTTGTGTTTTTTTTTTTTTCTTTGTATGCTGTATGGTGGCGGTCACATTTCATTCTTTTTCCATGTGAGTATCCCCCTTATTGCAACACCATTTGTTGAAGTTTTGTTTTGTTTTGTTTTTCATTTGTTTGTTTGCTTGTTTGTTTGGGAAGTGCATGGGCCAGAAATCGAACCCAGGTCTCCCGCATGGCGGTCGAAAATTCTACCACTGAACTATCTTCACACCCCCAGAACTTGTCCTTTTAACCAGTATGCAATGAGGGATGCAGGAAAAGGAGTCCTTGACCTGCCACCCTGCTTGCCCAGTTCCTGTATAGACTGGCTTTGGCCTTGCTTCTCTTGCTTTTTCCACTGCACAAGCAGAGGCTTTGAGTTAGAAGACAGCAGTGTCAGAGTAGTTTGGGCCAGGGGTGGGGGATGAATGCTGGGTTTGAGGGACAGTGGCTGAGGAAGGAGCAACAGATGTTGCAGAGTTTCTATCCTTCTTGCAGCTGTGAAGATTACCGTACGAGAAGTGGAAAGGACACGCTCAAGAACTAAGTTCAAGAACTGGCTCCAACACCTGGTATTTATAATATGGAACAAGTTACTCAACATGTGTGCATACCAGTTCTCCACCCATAACATGAGATGATGATGATGATAATAACTGCCCTAAGGGTAAAATAAATTGGGTATATGGTAAAACTAATGGTCAATGAAAGGGAGGGGTAAGGTGTATGGGATGTATGAGTTTTTCTTTTTTCTTTTTATTTCTTTTTCTGGAGTGATGCACATGTTCTAAAAAAAGATCATGGTGATGAATACACAACTATGTGATGATATTGTGAGCCACTGATTGTGCACCGTGTATAGAAAGTATGTGTGAAGATTTCTCAATAAAACAATAAAAAAAATAACTGTCCTACATTCCTCAGGGTATTGTTGTGAGGAGCAAGTAAAAAAAATGAGTGAGTGCATGCAAATGCTATTTCCTCATTATTATTTTTGTTGTTGTTGTTGTTATTGTTAGGCTTTCAAACTACCTGAAAAATTGCCCAATCCTCTCCTCTCTCCCACTCCTACCCTCCCACCCAGCATTACAAATGATAAGCTATGATTTTGAGAAAATGTTTCTAAATCCAAAAAATATACATGTGGACAATTTTCCCCAAATTCAAAATTCCCTTATACAGAAAAATTCTTCTGAGGGTTAACTGTGAAAAAGCCTCATTATTCAGGGTTTGAAAGTGAAGCTTTTAGGTTCCTGGAGCTGCTCAGAATGACTCACAGCTGGACTTTCTGTTTAGTCCACATCTCTTCATTCTCCAGTGGACAAGCTGCTGATATTGATACACTACCTCCAGTAATATAGCACTCTCCCCTCACATCTCACCTCCTGTGCTTGTAGATTTCACTTTCATACCATAAATCCATATAATCTTTAAATCCTGCTGCTGACAAATGAGGAGGTGATCTTAAGCATAGAAGCCAAGGGAGCATACACATTGCAGAGGGTGGGGGTGGGGGGAGGGGGTAGCGGATGTGGGGAATCAACCCTTGGGCATTCCAACTGCATTCCACCAACCTTTGTAGGGCCTAAACATATTTCTAAGGAGTCTCATTTGGCAGACTGTGGAGACCAGTTTGGGTAGATATTTTCATCTTTAAACAAGATAGTTTGTATCGTAAGTTCTGAGTTGAGATGCAAACCTGCTTTGCTTTATACTTCTCCATCTAAACTCTTAATTTTCAACTTACCACAACATGAACTACATTCAAATGCTAAATTGAAAATAGTTAGACAGCAGACAGATACAACGTGTGACGTGTGAAGCACGTGTGTTCAGTAACAGACATTTATAACCAAGAGTAACCTGCAAGAACATCTTGGACACCGTCTCCTTTTACAGATGAGGAACCAGGGATCTGAGGCCAAATTTCACTACATCATTACCCCTCGTTCTCTTTCTTTGGAAAAGGGGTATGTATTTTGAATTATGTCTTAATTAAGGAAACTGAATATACCAAAATTCTGGATTGCAGAGCCACTGAATTCGGTGATCATTTGCATTATCTAAGGATGCTGATTCATGTAAAGGGGCTTACCCTGAATCCCTTATGTGTCTTATCAGCCGCTCTAATGCACACGTTTGACTTACCTGTTTTGCAAAGCAAGGTGTTCTTCCAATTGTCTTCACTCTCCTTCAAACACATTCCACCACTACCACCCCAGCAAGCAATCAAATGTTAATCTCTCTGTAAAACTTTCCAGATTAATTCTATCAGTTCCTTGTTAGGCAGAAAACAGCTGAAAAGCATTCAGAACAATAGTGTTTTCCCCAGCAATACTTACTGTGTTTCCCTCTGTGAAATCTTTAGGCCAAAATAGATATACCCCCAGACCTACCACTTCCCAACCCCCAGAGTCCTCTCTTGCCTTTTACAGCCGATCAACCCCCAACCCCCACCCCCCATTCCATCTCTCTCTTGCCTCTTGTCAAAATGTCAGTGAAACAGGAGCCAGTATTTGTTTTGCTCTTATTCTTTTTTTAAAGCACAAATAACATTTGTTTCAAAATAAATATACATTTCTATGGAAAACAAGTACTAGAATCTTGGTCACTGTCCAGCAGGAACATGTCTCATAGTTTATAAAGTCAGAGGTCCCATCTCTATTAAATAATCTGTTCTCTTAGACTGCTTCTAGGACACTTTCAAACATAGGACATTCCTTGTTCTACAAACACATCATTTTAGATATTATTTAAATATGGCAGTGATGAGTGTCTAACTCTCATCTGGGAATCAAAGCTATTGAAATGAGCTAGAACTCGACACCAAGAATACACTTGCATTGATGTACAAACATTATTATATACATTGCTTGCCAGACTGCAAAAAATACGTCAGATTTTATGTACAACGGTTTCCATCAGTTAATAAGTTCACGGTCTTTGTTATGCAAAAATAAAAATAAAAATATCTCAGTGTGTTTCTCCTGATTTCAGGCGCGAAATGCCCAGCAATCCTGGGCCCAAGAGCAGCCACAGCAGCCACACCACCACGCTGGGAGCGCGCAGTTACTTGGCGTGAGCAGACTGAAGGGTTCCCAGAATTCTGTCCCAGTGTGTGAAGTAAGGTGCGAAGTTGCAGTTAAACCGGGAGTGATGCAGGTCGTGGTGGGCTACGCCCCCGTACCACTGGAAAGGCACCAGTCTGTGCGTGGACCAGGGGAAGTCGTAGCCCGAGTGGTCCTCCACCGACAGCCAGATATTGACCACGTGGAACACCAGGACGGTTAGCGGGTGGCACCCGAGCAGCTCGACGTTCACCATGTCAATCAAGCCCAGGGAAAACAGCTCCCAGACGCTCAAGTACTGCGTGGCCAGGGCGAACGAGGACGGGTGCTGGTGGTGCACCTTGTGGAAGGTCCGGTACAGCCAGGGCACCTTGTGGTGCAGCACGTGCCACACGAAGAACTCGGCGTCGAAGAGCAGCAGGCAGAACACGACGTGGCGCGCCAGCTCCTGCACCTCGGGGGCGTGGGCGGGCAGGGTGGCCGGGGTGCGGGCCCAGTGCAGCAGCGTCACCGGGAACACGAACACCAGGTGCTGGTAGAACGTCTGCCCCAGGCAAGGCAGCAGGTGCCGCGCGGACGGCGAGAAGTCGGGGTGGATCTTGTAGCGCCGCAACGCCGGCACCCACGGGTACAGGGCGTCCAGCACCACGAAGGGAAGGCAGAAGCCCACGTAGGTGATGATCGAGAAGATGACTGGAAAGAAGGGCGAGTGTATGAAAGCCTCCCGGGTTCTCAAGCGGTCCCAGAGGGGCTGCAGGAACAGCTGGCCGGAGCCGCAGAGGACCTGGACGTCGGAGCTATTGCCGTGGCTCATGGTGAGCTGTGCCCGGCTGCTGCTGCCACTCGCGTCCCGCTGGCTTTTCTTAGGACCAGCAGCCCCGCCCCGAGTGATGTCAGCAGCGTTTTCGCTCCCTTTCCCAGGAAAGGAGCTTGAATAAATAGGTTAACACCGCAGAGTAGGGCTTGCTTGCTATAAATACACACATCTAGAGCTGCCTGTAATTGGCTTTTACCTATGCATGTACGTAATGCCTATGTACCTTTTCACATGCATGCATTTACATTTCCTGTCCTTTTCAATTGATATTACAATTTACATACGATACAATGCACCGATCTTGAGTGTAGGGTATCCATGAGTTTTGACAGCTCAATTTACTCATGTCACCACCGTCCCTAACAAGAGAGACTATTTCCATCGCCTTCATTGGATAACCAGTGAAGAATTATTCGTATTTTTAAACGCGTGCGTGTATTTGCATGTGTTTTCATGAAAAGCAAACATCAATGCGTTTTTTCAAACTTCAAAAAGCGACGTACCTTACGTATTTAGGATCTTTTCTGTTCTTCGCAGCCTTCATTGTAGCCGTAAACTACAACTGCAAACTATCCTTCCGGAGATCGAACTACAGGTCCCCCGGCCGCCCGCGGCGGCGAGCAACTCAGGAAACGGGAAGGGACCGGTGACGGGATGGGAGCCTCCGCGGGTTTCAGCGCCTCCCGAGCGGGCCTCTACCTCCCGGCTCCCTGCAAACTCCGGAGCGGTGGAGAACCCGCCGAGCTCTGTCGCGCCGGATGGGTCCCAAAGCCCCAGCCGGCGCGCCCACACCAGCCCCGCCGAACCCGGAGGCACAGCGGCTCTGGAACCCGGGCGCGCGGTTGGTTGGCTTCGCTTTAAAAAGGAAAAAAAAAAAAAAAAAAAAAAGTTGGGCTTAACACACAGAGCCCGTGCTGGTTTGGCTAATTTGGAGCGTAACCAATAAAACCAGTTAGCCACCCACTTTGTTCCTCAAGGGAATGATGTGCGCGCTCCTGAAACTTTCCAGGACGCTGGAGAAAAAACAGCCTAACCTTCCCTTAGCAGGCTTCGCGGCGCCCACCTGCCCCGTCCCCTCTATCCCCTATTCCCAAACCATCTCCGACCCAGAGAGCCCGACTCCGGGGCCGCCCTCATCCTTTGTGTTTTTCCACCACCAAACTGGCCAGAAGTTGAGCACACACAGAGGTCGCTAATGGAGACTCCCGGCTGAGCAGAAAAAACAACCTCCGCATTAGATCGGGTGGCTGACACGAGACACACGGGACGCCTAGAGAATAGAGGCTTTGAACAAAAAAACTTTGAAGCCAGAGACCGCTCCCCGTCCTAGCTTTGCCAGTTGTATCTGTGAGGTTGGGGCCCGCGCTTCACTCCTCAAAGCTTTGGTTTTCTTATCCTTCCAAATGGAAATAGTAATAGGAGGCATTTCATGAAGTTGTTGTGAACAGTAAAATGAAAATAATAATAATATAATAAAACTACAATGTAATGTCCAGGCATTAGGTAAGAATTTTACTTGAAGTGATTTCACTTACTCCATAGGAGAGGTAAGAATTTTACTTGAAGTGATTTCACTTACTCCATAGGAGAGCTCACCTCCCCCACTCTGCCAAGAAGTAGGTGTTATTATTGCTGTGATTTTACAAAAGTAAAATCGTGCCTGGCACAGAGTAAGCACACAAAATAGGACACTTATTTTAAATTTGTACTCCACATTGTACCTAAAAATAATTAAGGAAGCTTGTAATTAAAATCAATATTATGTAAAAAGAAACATAGAGTGACATTGAATGAGGAAAGAATTTTAAAATATAGGGCAATACATATGCCTAGAAATATAATATATAATAGGGTAATTCATAACTTAATAATATACAATATGTAGGAAATATAAATACACACAAACATACATCGTAGTCCAACTCATGATTCAGAACTTCCCATCTGGTATCACCACAGAGTCATTGGGAGAAGAATAAGCAGATATTTCTTAAATGCAAATATCCCTTAGATGCAATTCCCCAGAGCCCCCAGAAGGTGGGGATTTTTTTTTTAGTCTCAGTGAAGTAAGAATATTACCATATTCTGTTTCTGCTTTGTTGAGAAAACGGTTTGTAAGTAGCTCTGAGCTTCTTGGCCCAATGCAAAAAGGGAAAGTGGATTGATTTTCTGTTACTCTGATATCTAGATGGTAGCGAAAAGGTACAATTCAGGTTTCTGGCCTCCCTGCTCCTTGGTTTCTTCCAGTTAAACAACCTGTCCTTTCTAGGCTACCTATTCTATTTGCTGTTTCCACTTCAAGTTTTTGGGTAACCCAGGAATTTCTCCTTTCTTGTTCCTTGTGGAAATAGACCTGCCGTTGAGCTGTATGACAGATATTTCCCCTCTCATTCTTGGGCTTTTCACGGCTCCAAAGGGATCATTGGAGCTCATTTTTTCAAACTTACAGATGACTTCTGTTCATAAGTAAGTTGTTCTAATTTACCTCAAAAGAAATTAAGTCAGCCCTCAAATTGCCTTTCAGCACACACCATTCTTTTCTTATGGTTTCACCTACCACATTTGGATGCTTTTGATGGTCTTACAGATTTTTTAAGTGGGTGGCATTGGCAGTTTGCTTAATTTGGGCTTAGATATTAGATTTGCCGTCAGGGCTGTTTCCTTGAGCCCCAGCCCCAACCAATTCTTTCTTTGCCTTCTTTGGGTTTCCATCCACTATCAGTAAGCCTGTTGGAATACTCTCCAAGGGCCAATTGCATAAAGCCCTCTATGCAGCAAGAACTGGAAGGTGTGGCTTCAGCCTGCTTTGCCCAGGTTCTCACCTTCTACCTTGCAGCACTTTTTACCATAGAAATCTGCTTCTTTGCGTTCTCCCAGGAGAGAAGTTTGTATCCCATATTCAAATACTACTATCTCAGGGAAACAGATCAGTTAAAATCTTTTCATCACCTTCTACAGAGGATGTTGAAAAAGTAGGCATGATAAATATGGCAACCAAAACAGCACCACTTCACTGACCAAAATAAAATCAATTTCTATCTAGTATTAACTCAAGTGATGTTGATTTTTTTACTTGGCAAACTTCCATCTGTAAACACCTTTTATTTTCACAGAATATATTTAATAGCTTACTAAATGTTTACATCTTTTTTAGGAAATTGAGTGTGTATCTTCTATGACTTTCTTCTTTAGTGTCAAGCATTGCCCATAATGAGTATTCAAAAGATATTTGTGGACTCAATTGAATAATGAAAACAACCACTTTTAAAGATGCTAGTTCTAAATCAAGGCTAAAAATAGAATGCATTTTTTTTTCTGGAACACTGATGCTGCTTGGGCAGTTACTTACCTACAGACAGGTTTCCCACAGAAGGGAGTGTTATGCTGATTTCAATAGGACATTAGTTGCACTATTTCTTACACCTCTCCAGTTGATCCTGACTTCTTGCATATTGTTTTTGTCTTGGCACGGTCTTTCTGATAAGGTTGAAAGACAAGAATCCTTTCCTTTCTAGCTATCACAGGGACCAGATCAATTTTCTGAAATACTATAATCGAGTCTTTGTATATTTAATACAATCTCAGATTTATTTGGTACAACCCACTAAACAACTTTGGATGTCACCCTACCCTCAAAAAAAAAAGAGTATGTACTTGGCCCAGCCCATTATCAATGATGTAATCTCTCTTTTTCTTAATGACCTCTGTGGAGAAGTCCAAAGAGAGTGAGACTCTTTTTGGTATCTATCAAACCAAAACAATTCCTGGATACCAAATAGGCATGTCTATTATAGTGTTGTGTTACACCTGAGACTCAGAGAGGGTGGTGGACTCTCAAAGATCAAAATCTAATCCCTCATTTTGTAAATGAAGATTCAGCTTGGGAAAGTCAAGTTTAATAGCCAGAGAATGACCAAGTCAGTGTCACTTCCAGGGTATTCCTACAAGAATTTGAGGTTGGAAGAGGGGCACTGAAGCTGCATTTACATGGCACTTTACAAATTGTAAGAAAGCTTCAACTATACCAAAAACATTAGGGAACGCTGATGAAGGATATGGGGGATATCCTTAGCTCCGCTAAGAGACATCTTGATGTTTCCATTGACCCAGATACTAATGTATATTTGGTTTGAACACTTTATTTTTATAATTTTGATCCATTCATGCCATGTTTCTGCTGAAATTGTCGCACCCATCACTAACCCCTTTAAAACATGTATGGCACATAAAGCATCCCCATCAAAAGGGATACCATTGCTGGTCAAGCAGAGACGATAATACTCACCTCATCTGTTGAAGGCATTGTTGCAAAGATCAAAGCATTATGAAAAGGCTTTAAAAACCCAGAAGACACGCTGTAAAATGTAAATTATTATTTTAAGTACTACTAAAACCATTTGGCAGAGAAAGAGTTTAAACTTGCTTAATTTGGAGTTGAACTTGGAATCTGCACCTAGCACAATACAATAAATACTAAAGAAATAACTCCGAATGAATGACAAGCTTTTCTTTAAAAATAAGAATAATTACTGCCTGATGTTGCCTTTTAAGAGTCACAAGAGTCCAGGACTACTTCCATTTTGAAAATCTGTCCATATATTAAAAAATAAATAAATGCCAGGAGTTAAATGTACGGTATATTTTAAATGTTAACATTGAACAAATTAATACCTTTAATACTCCGAACACAAAATCACCTTCTTTGGAGGTAATTTCAGTGGTCTAAATTCCAGTCCTTATTTAGTTTGAGGTCTGGGTTAAGGCTTTCTCCATTCCTCAGCCGCACACCCATGTCTGTGGTACTGACCATTTGGTTACTTCCTAGGCAAAATTTTATTTTCATATGTAACATTTGGGAGAGAGTGCTTCTTTGGGAATTTTTTTCAGATGTTATCCATTGGACAAGAAATTAGTCACAATCTTTGATACATATGACCGTTGTCACAGCTGACTTTACTAGTCATACTGCCAACTAGCCACCTACCTTTGGTGAGGAAGGCACTGGGGAAAGCCTCCCTGCCAAATGAAGTCACAAGGACTTGGGAAGTTTGCAAGGTCAAGTGTGCCCTCTTGTGGCAAAAGAAAGAATTACTTTTCTTCCTTCTCAATTGTGACTACAGTTGGTGGCCCTTGTTTTCCCCATGTCTTAGAGAAGAGTTCCAAGTTGGGTGAATATTAACTTGCCTCAGAGGTCAGAATTTACATCAAAGCCAGTTGAAAACATAGTCAGACCAACCTGTCATAGAGCTCTTTGCAGCAAAAGCACCAACCTGTTCCACATGTTCAGTCAATAATTTAACTATGTCGATACAGCCAGTGATGAGGCTACAGAGGGCCTATGCAGCTATGTCAGGGGTAAGAGGGCACTAGGGAAGGCAAATGTGCAACTTAGCTCAACTCAGTTGTTGCACCAATGTGCAACATCTCCACCTTTAGTCTTGTTCACGCACTGAAAAAGTCCCCAGAGAGAAGTCTGGAAAGGAGGCAAAGAGAAGCAGGCAAGTGGAAGGTAGATTCTATGGAATGCAGCCACTGCTCATTCTTCAACCTACTGTGTGATGTGTGGGATCTTTTCTGACCACAAGTTCTCAAGGGCATCTATGGGACGCCCCAGGGCAGCTGCCAAAACTGGAGAAAGCAAGTCACTCATGGCACTGAAGCCATTCTCTGGCAGCAACCTCCCATTATTGGTGGAAAAAATAGAAACACCCACTTACTGCCCCCTTTTTTTTCCAGCCTTAAGAAACATATACCTGCCCGGCCAAACCAGTTTATTGGCTCAAGGAGAAACAAGAGCTTCTTGAGGACATATGGCCAGTAGGGAAGGGTGGCACCCTCCTACACAAGCATAGCCTTTGCTTCTAGTTCATTTTTACTCTTTCCTCTGGATGCCACGAAAAATCACAGATCTCACTTCACTCCTTAGACTCCCCCAAATATTACTTGTCCATCTGATTTCCTTTGGCTACATGAAGACGTCCACTCATTTTCATGCATTTAGTCAATCTACATAAACCTGCCAAGACTCATCATATTCCAGGCTCTGGTTTGGAATCTGGGTATAGGTAGGTAAGTAAGATGTAGCCTCTAAACTTAAACTCACAGTCTAGAGGGAGAGATCATTCTGGGACCCCAAATCCATGTTTCGGGGTCCCTACAATGTAACCTGTCTGTGCCAGCTTTGGCTGCCTCATCTGTATGATGAAATGAAGGAGTGCTGGCAGTCCTCAAATCCGTGGTCCTGCCCGCAGCCCACCGCAGGTGGGGTAATCTCTGCCAAGGCTCCATCACAGCCTCACTAACAGTGTCCCTGAGGACTTTCAAAGCCAGTGCTTCCAAACCATCTCTAACCCACCTTACTCTTTAGACTGTGTTTTCCTCCCCAAAAGAGAGGAACAAATGTTCAAGAGCAGTAGCAACGAGATTCACAGGGAGTAAGAAGGAGCAGATGGAGATAAGAAAGAAAGTCTACGTCCAGCCAAAAAGGAAAAGGGGAGAATAGAAGAACAGAAATCAAGGACAAACCACATACACACAATCCTTCAGGCCTGAGGTTCACTGAGTTTTATTGAAAAGTTTAAAGATTCTTAAAATGTTACATAGTAGTATTATTCTGCCTGCATATATTAGCCAATATCAAGTATTGTTATTGCAGCAAAAGTAATTATATCACAAAAACATCTGTCCATCTGAGAGTATTGTAAGGAAACATTGCAAGAAAAGTATATGAATACGGACTTCCTAACATAGGGATGCAAATCAAGACTAGAAATATGGACACACAAGGCTACAAAAAAAAAAATTGAATCCCTGAATCTTGATCTGAAAACGGTCATGGTCACATTTCTTTTGTGTGAAATTGACCTTGGACACTCTTCTTATGGGCAGCCACGGGTTTTTGTTTCACCAGGACATCATTACTGAGATACAGCAGCTGGTTAAGAGAGCATATTAATTTCAGGGAAAACCAGTGGTATAAGTCTCTCCACAGGATTCAGCACAATTAGTCTCTGAAGATTTCAGCAAATTATTTTGCTTGGCCTGAGCAATTTAAACAATTACTAAGTAACAGAACAGCTATCACAGTTTAAGTTTGATAAATAAAATTCATTATGAAATCTTTATAACTGGTGCAGCTGGGATTTCACTAGATTGGACTCTGTACCTACTGAGTGAAAACATGAAAAGTGTCATTTAGGTCCCTAAATACAAGACCCTTTAGACCGGAAATTCTTTTAAGGCAAGGAGATGAGAGCTAGGTACTTTTACACTGAGTTTTTCTCAAGTCATTTACTAATGAACAGCAGTTTAAAAATTCCAACAAGTGTTAACTTGCCTTTTGTGAGAGTAAAGAGGTAATAGTGCATTTTAAATAAGAAGAATACACAGAATGGTTTTAATGATCTTTTCACAAGTCAGTGATGTTTTTAAAAGGCTTGAAGAAACAACATTATGGCTGAAACAATTTCTTAATCAGCTGGTGATTGTAATTAAACAAACAATAAAAATAGCTAGGGTGTTTTAATCCTTACTGGAGAGAATGAGGTATCTTTGAAGTCTCACAATGTCCTTGGATATAAAATGCAAAAAGCCTGGGAAAGACAAATAAGTATTTTACAGAAATTAAGCAAATTTTAACATGACTTAATGTAAATCTCTCAAGTCTGGCTTTCACTGGTATTTCCTCATTAGGTTGATAATATCAGCATACACCTGCCAAGAGGCGTCCATGCCCCAGGTAAAGTCGAGATGCTCCCATTCAGGAATACGTTTGTGTTGCACCAAGTTGGTGATCTGGGTCAGTAAGACATGGATGTCATTGTCATCTGCAAGCCAGTCCCGACCCCCGTTCCAGATGGCAGTCGGCACCAGCATGTCTCTCACATTGTAAGTGGGAGGGTAACTCTACAATTAAAAAGATCACAAAAAGTTGTTTTATTTTTTTTTTTAATTTTCACAATCACAAGCACAATCTCCTTTAAACATTGTTCAGTCAATCTGATGGGAGAATAAGAGATTAAATTTTGAAAATCACTATCAGTTTACCTTTTGAATTACCATTACTGGAATAACAACAACAAAAAAACCCACCCCCACGATGGAAGGGTAACGGCTGCTAGTTACTGAGCTGCCACCATATGCTGGGTGCATGACAAGGGCTGGGTCTGCTGTGACAGCAGCGCAGTTCTCCCTCCCACAAGACAGCAGGCAGTAGGACCACAAGCTTGGGAACGTGCATGGGAATTATACCCTCCCACGTTCTCACTCTGAGAATGAAGCCAAGCTATAAAAATTCTCCAAGCCTCAGGTTGCTCCTCTGTACATCAGAGATAATCATATCTATGCCACAGGGACGTTAGTAGAATTACATAAGAAAAACAGGGGAAATATACTATACACTTAGCACTCAAAATAAGCTCATTTGATTCATATATGGAAGAAGAGGCTTAGGCAATGTAATCTGGCCAAGGCCCCACAGCTAACAAGTAACAGACCTAGGACTGTCTGACTCCTAAGTCTGTGTTTGTTGTCACCATGAAATGCCATGTCACAGTGATGATTCTTATTTACAGCCAGCGACAGGACAAGGAGGAGAGGCCCATTCCACAGCACCAACCACAGAGCTTGGGTTGTTTGGGATCAAGGGAAAGCCAAAGGTGGTCGAGTCAACTCTCCCAAATAATTCTACAGGACGATCCCTATCAGGATCTCAACGGCCCAGGCTGGCTTCCTTCATGAGTCTTCGGGGCCCATTTTATTCTGAAGATTCTGAAGACTTACCTGGTTGTAATGCAAATAATTCTCATCTCGGCTTCCCCAGTCAAAGGCTTGAAACTTTTGGAATTTGACAGTCTAAAAAGAAAATAGTTTAGGAAAAAGTTATCTTTTTTTTTGGTCTCCTTTACTTAAATGACTCAATTTCTCATAGTGTGATTGGACAGCGACTATAGCATGGCACAATAAAGCAGCTACACACGTATGCTTTGAATTATACTGAATCAACGGTTGTTACCATTGGATGAGCTTTTGATGTTTTCCAATGAAATCTGAATTATAAACTTTTCAGAGAATAACTGTTTTACCTTGTAAACAAAATATATATATATATAGAGAGAGATACAAAAAAAATCATGTATTCCATATACCCATCCAATTTTTTTGTTTACTTTTTAATGACTTAGCACTTTTTATTGAGTACCAGTGCCTATGTAATCACCAATTTCTACCAGGTCAGTACAACTTCTACTTTTAGAAAGTTGAAGTTAAAAAATTAAAACGTGAAATGATAAGTTATTTAAAGTTTAAATCTATGCAGATTTAAGACTATGAACAAAAAGTCACTTATTTGTAAAAGTTGGAATACTGCAAAGTCATACTCCCCACCCCCACCCCAGACCCTGAAATTAAAAATATGTCAAGAATTAAATCTGGAATTGGCACTCCTAGTGAATTGGAAACTTTAATTTTTTGGCCACATGTTGGCACCATATTAACTTGTTACACAGCCTGCTTTGTCAGAACTGCCTTTGACTAATGTGATGTTTCAGTCCTTATTAATTGCATAAAATTCTACTGTTTGATGTACTGAGATGTAGCGTGAGATTAGATACTACAGAGGATTGCTACAGAAGAAATTTTAGCATCTGCTTTTGTCATTTCAAATGACAGATGATAAATATCTGTGGTATATTTAACAAGCAGAACAAAATATGGATTTACAGCACCTGTTAATGCATCTGTTCCCTATCTCTAATTGTCAATGAAAATATTTAAATACAAGCTGCTGTCTGCTGTACACAGAATTTACCACTTTGTCACGTCTTTCAGCATTTATATAAAGCACCCGAACTGAGCATGGAATGTAAAGGAAAAACTTGCCTATTATAGTACTAAGGCTAAAATTCTAAACTTGAATTTTATGCTGAGAGCCACTTTAGGACTTCAGAAACTAAGGAGGGAAATATGGAAATGTTTATTTAGAGCAAGAAAAACCTGGAAATAAGCTAAAGTCCGTTAATAGATATTTTAAATATACTACGTTACAACAATATGCAGAAACAGTATGCCATGCCATGAATAATATATACAAATATGATAAGACAAACAGAAAATTATTTCTAAAGAATGTTTATAAATAGTAAGTGGAAAAAGCCAGTAAATGAAAGAGTATGCACTATGGTTACATTTACATAAGAATCTTATACAGATAAAGATCAGGAGGAAATACTTATAATATTAGGATAAGCAGGCTTTAGAAAAAAATTCTTAATGGTTTTTTTCTTCAATTTTATTGAGATATATTCACAGAACCACATACTGGCTCACAGCATCTTCACATAGTTGTGCATACATCCCCATGACTGAGTATTAGAACATTTTTATTACTCCAAAACAGAAATAAAAATAAAAAATAAAACCCAAATCCTCTCGTATCCCTGATACCCCCTATTGTTCACCTACAGTATTCGTGTAGTAAATGTTACTGTTGATGAGAGACCCTTAAACTATTACTGTAACTATAGTCCACGGTTTGCAATAGCTGCTTTTTCCCACATATCGCTCTGTTGTTGTTTTTTTATATTTGTAGTGGTTTCTGCAAGAACTTTAAACAACTACTTTCAATCAAATTCGCCTACAAAATGTTACTATTTCTTATAATCCCAAAACCAAGCTACTGTCACCTCTATCTATTCGCAGACATTTAAATTTAAGCTTGTTAATTCGATACACATTAGGTAACCTCTCCCCCTTCTCTAACGTCTGTCTATCTCTAGGTATCTTGTATTCTATGTTTTTTTCTCCCATGCATGTCTTTTATCATTCACCTAGTCATACACTGGCTAAAGAGGATATACATCATAAGGTTTCTACAATCACATGGTCTCAAGATAAAAGCTATATAGTTATTACAATCATTACCAAAGATCAAGCCTACTGGGTTGCAGTTAAAAACTTTCAGGTGTTTCCTTCTGGCTGTTACACTAGAAACTAAAAAGAAATAGCTATGTAATGATTCAATACTGATAATCCTTTGTTAAGTCCTAACTTCTGTTACAACTCCTCCCACTCATCTGATTGATCTCTCAATCTTCAGCAGTATTTGGGCAATGACCATTCTATCTTCTTTATGCTGAAAAGGGGTGCTGACATTATGGGGTAGAGGAATGGAAATGATTACTGTTCTTGGAGAGACTGGTACCTCTGGGTTTCAGGGCTTATGTGGCACAGGAACAATCTGGAGTTTTAAGCTTCTGAAAAAATAAGCTTAATAAGTAAAACTTGTATAGAGTCTTAGAAAGGGCCCAGAGTATTCTGTCAGGTTTTCAGGAACATGTTTGCTGCGGCTTGGCATACCGTGACAATCTGTAATATGTGGCTGAAGTTTGTGTAGGAATAACCTCCAGAATGACCTCTCAACTCTGAAAACTCTTAGCCACTGAAACCTTATTTTGAGGATAAACAGTTTTAAAGTGACATGTAAAAAGTTATTTTTAGGCCTCAAACACTAATGAAAATACAAACAGGTTCAACTTTTCTATAGTATAATATGTATCAAAGTCTGACCACTAAGTTGACTTGTTCAAATGCATCTAAGAAAAACAACCTGCCTAATGTATAAAGACGTATCTATAGTACCAGGACATATCTCCCAGGATGGCTGCCTTTTGGAGTGGGAAGCCTGCCCAGTGTGTCCCTGCCAGGCAGGGAGCAGCAGTCCCTGGCCAACCCAGAGGAGGTGGAATCAAGGAGAGGATCCAGTGAAACCACTCAATAAAGCAACTAGTTTACCGACAAAGGGAAGACCCAGAGGGCAGAGGGCAAAGGGCAAGGCTGCCCTCTGCAGGGAATGTGGGCTTTGAAAATGTTCATGAAACCAACGCCAATGTGGTTAGAGCCTAAAGCCACAAGGTGACAACTGTGCCAGCAGCTGTGCTCTGGAACTGAACATAATACAACTTCTGACTCCAACCAGCTGTCAGATAAAAAGGGCTGGAGCAAGAACAGTGCTCCCGCAAGGCTACGTAGTAGTCCTCCATGCTTCACTAAGGCGCCTGGAGAATCGCGTACAGGCTGCGAAGGCCGCTAAACTGGAGGGGAGCTTGGCATGTGCCTTCAACCTCTACATCCTCTGTGCATCTTTGGGGGTACACTAACGCCTGAGGTGACAGGATGTCACCCTTTCTGAAAAATGTCCATTAAGGAAGAGAGGAAAAGAGGCTTTAAAAAAAAAGGTAAGGGAGTTTGGGTGGTAGGGTAAACAAAGAAAAAATGGCTATAAAGAGACATATGACTGGGGAGAAAAGCAGAGCCCTGAATGAACACTTGTGAACCTGAGGATTTTTGAAGGTTTCAGGAACTTCCTTGAATGGTAAGTGTGCTGTTCAGCAGCTAACCTACTTTCCATTTCAGATGGCCCTATTCTAAGCCCCACAATCTCTGTCCCAGAGTCACTGACATTTAAAGTTCAGTTTACATTCACTACAATGAGCTAAAAGCCTCAGTCATGCAAGGCCCTTTCTGGTTCCTTAGAGATAAGTCCCAGAGAGAGGCTTAATACAGGACTCCCAGCAGATGATAGCTCTGGACAGCTGAGCATTCCAAACTGATACCACAGATCAGTGGTTCCCAAATCTGATGAGGTAGAAGAATCTATTGGGTAGCTTAAAAAAAGAAAACTGATTCTCACTGCTAGGCAATAAAAGGGAATGACAACTGATACACACAACATGAATAAATTTTAAAATAATTATGCTGAGTGAAGGAAGCCAGACACAAAAAAGGCATATTCTGCATGATTGCACATATATAAAACTAGGAAATGCAAACTAATAATGACAGAAAGCAGAATTAGTCATTGCTTGAGGATGGAGAGGTGGAAAGGACTAAATAGGAGGGATTATGAAAGGTTACCAGGAAACTTTTGGGAGACATGGGTATGTTTACTCTCTTGATTGTGAGGATAGTTTCACAAATGACTACATGTGTCCAAACAAATCAAACTGTATACTTTAAATACACTCAACTTACTGTATGTCAAATATAACTCAAAAAAAGCTATTTAAATTTTTTTTAAATACAGATTCTTTGGTACTAATAAATCAGAATCTCTACAGACAGAACACAGAAATCTTTTTTTTAAAAAGCCTGATTTGTAGCCAACCCAACACCTCTCTTGCAAACCCAACTTCTCCTATTATTTTTCAAGCAATATATACTTTTAATAATCGGTAATTCTGATACAGGCAGTGACTACCTCATTTTGGAAACTGCTTTCCAAGACATCTATAGTATCTTATTTGGAGCTTAAACAAAGTTGTTCATATAATAAAAGAAATTGGTTTCAAAACAGTCGTGGAAAAATATTTCCTAAAGTAGAACTAAGTCCATGACATACTTCTAAGTGACCAAAAAAAAAACAAGTTATAAAACAGTAAGTTAGAAGAAAATAAATTTATCTATTTCTATATTATAATTTCTATCTACATCTTTAACCTTATCTTTCTGAAATGATATAGAGTAGAATGCAAAAATGTTTCATATCTCTGGATACACATTTCCTAGCTCTGTGGAGAATTACAGGACAACTTTTTTTTTTTAGGAGAATCTTTGCTTTTAGTTTTTGCCTATATTTACTTTCTAAATTTCCTAGAATGAACAAGCATTACTTTTATGATAGGCAATAAAACAATTAAAACTGTATTTTAAAAGTTAAAGGCTCCCATTTATATCAATGATAGGGTTAGTTCATTTATCCACTGATGTTCCAGGCACATTATATTTATGGGTTAATACTGAAACAGAAGCTTCTATATCAAAGCTGCTCTAAAATCACACATTATGAAGCAATATGGCAATAAAATAAATCCAAGACTCAATGAAGGAAGGGAAGGGAAAGGGAGGGGAAAAGAGGGGAGGGGAGGGGAGGGAAAAGAAATGTCAACCCCAATTACTGTTTGTTGAACCAGTGGTACGGTGTGGTATGCTCTGGAGAGGACAACAAAAGCAATACAAGCACAGTAACAAGGGCCCCGGACTCTGGGAAATGAAATCAGCTCATATTTGTAAACAGATGGTCTTTCTATTTATAAAGCGTTTGCAGAGAGGTACTTTACGGAATGCACAGACCTTTCTAACAATGACTTTATGCAAATTCCCAGTTGTAATCCTGGAATACACACCTGGCTCCAGTGTAACATGTTTTGCACAGAAGTTCCAGCAGGATCATGTGCTGTGTATACATCCACTCTAGACTGCAAAATAAACATGTTGAAATAAAAATGAAAACAGCATTAAAGTGACATCAGTATTAAACATATTTTATCCTTCAAAGCATTAAAAACTACAGAGCTAATGGAATGATATATTAATGTTCTTTTGTTAAGTTTTTTAATTAATAAAAAGTTTAAAAAAAAAAAAAAACTACAGAGCTGTAATCTAAACATGAAAGATTACAAAGTGAAAAAATTTCTTGACTACAAATAGGTCCTATAAAAATATGCACAGCTATACACACACACATGTGCACACAGATTATATAGGAAGGAAATGCAACGACATAGTGAACACGGAGCTTCATGGGTTGAGATTACAGGTAAATTTTTTTCTTCATGATTTTCTGAATTTCAAAATTTTATGTATCACATCATACTTTCATCAGAATAAAAGAAAAAGGAGACTCATTTTAAAAATTCCCTATAACCTTCATTCCAGAATTTTAAAACCTATTTTCAAAAATGAAACATTATAAACTTCAAATATATTTAGGAACATCAGTATATTGCTGGCCAAAGGTTTATAGATTATAAAATAGACACATATACACATATGTACATAAATACGTTAATGGCCATTCAAATTTAGACACATGCAGAGCAATTTTTTTAAAGAAAAAACCCACTAGAATATAAATAACAGACATTAAATTGTGACAGATTCCCTCGCTCAGAAGTGTCCATATTGTGCCTGCCCATGCAAAAAAAAAGCGTCCATATAGGTGCAATGTAGAAAGGGGACAACTGCCTGCCTGATGACAGCAGCAGATGGCATGCTAGGCACCTACCAAAACTGATTCTTGTGTCTCTTAAATAAAAGACCGTTTAGAGTTCTAATGAGGTCATTCTTCCCCACCATCCAATTCAAAGAAATAAATTCATAGACAAAATAAAATAATTGTAAGCCCCTCCCACACCATCCAATCCAAGGAAATATATCCATAGACAAAATAAGCTTAAGTCTTACTATAAACATACATACCATATTTAAATTGTTCTCATTAAATCCACACAGAACAAATAGGAGATTTCCACAAAGCTCCTTCAGAATGACATGAGTGCAAATATGGGTACCCAGCCACTTTATAAATGGACTCTGAGGAAGAAATTCTTTGACTCCAAATAAATCCTATAAAATAAACACAAGTCTAAGAATATCTCAGTTATCTCTTTCTGGTACAAAGGAAACCAGGGAAGCCCATCCCTGGAAACAGAGATGTGAGGCAAGTATCTCCATGATGAATTCAGGAGTGAAATGACAACCAATGGCAATTCAAATAGGACACTTATGCAATTAAGTTTACTAAGGCAAAATCTGATTATTTTCCCCAATCTTATAGATATGTGTTTAAAATCTCAAAATGAAGGAAAGGAAAATAAAGGCAAAAAAATAAAAATAAAAACAAAACTTAAAAAATGAAGGAAAGGAAGAAGAAAATCAAGTGATTTGACAGCTGAATTTATAGTGTGAAAGGGTCTTAATGTCCACTCATCTCAGAGCCATCTCCAAATAGTTTTCACCCAACTGTGAAGAACTGGTAGTGACTTCTGAGAAAGAGCTCAGACTGTGAATGATTAGCAATTTCTGCCCAAGGATGCATCCATCTAATCCAATTAGAGCCAAATCTTGGCACCCTACATGTTTTTATAAATAATATATTTTTGGAACATAGACACACTCATTTCTTCATACGTTGTCTCTAGCTGCTTTCATGTGACCACAGCAAAACTGAGTAGTTGCAACAAAGTCCCTATGGCCCACAAAGCTGAAAATATTTGCTAGCTGGCCTGTTACAGAAGAAGTTTTCAAACACCTGGTCTACATCACTCCTGATCAATGGTCACTGAACCTGTGCTCAAATTACTCCCAGGGTAATTACTATGTCTCCAAGGTAGATCTTCCCAAGTTCATGCAATTGTAAAAAATCTTCCTTATACTGAACCTAAACCCATCTATAATTTACATTCTTGCTCATGCCTACTCTCTGGAGGGAAAAGCAGGAGTGAAAAATTCACATGCCTAAAAGGCAGCAAGTAAATATAAATTAGTAAAATTGTGAAAGGAAAATGCCACCCTGCCTCAGTGTTTTGGATCAGGAAGTGTTGAGAAGTGCATAAAGCTTATGCTCAATCAAAACGGCATCACCACCGCTAGCTCTGCTCTCCCTGGCAACAGGTCTGTGGGCCCAGTGGAGCACAGCTTCCTCTTCTCCCCATCAAAATAACCAGCTATCAAGATTGTAATGTTAAGTATCCCACTTTTAAGTGGTGCAACTTATTTAAATTCAAAACATGTTATGGGCCATATTCAACTGTCTCCAGGCAAATTTAACACACTACTTGTGATTTCTGTGAAATCTATCTTCTACAAAACAATCTTTCAAGATCTAAAGACAGACACCAGGTCTCCTCTCATCTTCCCCTTTTCTAGGCTCATCACTCTAGAATTAGTTGGGGAGAACCAGGAGACATATATAGCATGCAGAGGTCATGTGATATGAAAAGACATCAATTGTACAAATCCTGGCTTTCAGCTTATATCATGGTTACATGTGATAATAGCATTTTTGTGAGGTTCTCTATTAAAAACAAGTTTACCATAACAGTAAAAAAAAAAAGGTAATAGAAACAAAAAAAAGATAATAGGATGACACATTAATGACCTGAATCACAATTAATAGAGTTTTCCTTTGACTGACATGGGATGCCAGGCTGACCTTGTACTTCAGAACTGCTACCCAATACCAATGTGACAACTCTACTGAAAATTAGGTTGACGCAGAACAAAATATACAGAAAAAGCAAAATACACCTTATGTATTTGCAGGCTTGGTCACATCAGCTTAGATTTCTTTGTAATGTATACCTTTGTATTTTGAGAAAGGATTAGATGGACTAGTCAACTTTCATGGGAGTAACATGCACTTGTCAGAGGAGCTATTTCAAAGGTCTCATGAACATTTGACCACTCTGTCACTTTTCTGCCTTATTATAATACTATAATCTGGAAGAGTGGGTCCCAAATACCAGGATGTTAAGCCTACATCTGAATCATAGGGGATGATTTGTGAAGGACACAGATTCTTGCATCTCACTCCAGATTTAACAGAACACTACATCCAAGACAAGGAAAGAAAGAAGGGAGGGAAGGAATATGTACTTTTACAAAGTACTAAATCACATTTCCAGGGACTGGGGCACACAGGAATTTTTAATGTTATGAGGATCCTCCAGAATGGGGAAATGGGTTGCTCATAACCTACTGATAGGGGCTGAAATTGGTAGAACCACTCTAAAAGTCATGTGCTACAGGAAATTAAAAAGTGCACATTTCCTATGATGCAGCAATTTCACTTCTCCATGTCCACAAAGGGCACAAGGATATACTGACAGTGACGCAGCAACAGCAAACAGGAGTCTTATTTAAATAAATACTAGTTCCTTTTAATGGAAAACTTACTAGGCAGCACCTCTAAGCAGAATATGGTAGAGGTTTATGTATTAACATGTGAGCCCTCCAAGAATGAAAATGCCATCTGCAGAATGACATATATAGTAGGATACCATTTACATTAAAGCAAAACAATATATTTTTTCCAGAACATATACATGTATGTAAATGCACACAGGAAATCCATAGGAAAACACCTCAAACTAAGTGTTCTGCTTAATTCTGAGGAGGGGACTAGGAAAAGGCTTGGTAGTTGAGGGGTACTTTATTTGTAATCTTTGAATTGCTTATAATGAAAATCAATGTATCTATTAGGTTGGCATTAAAATAAATGGCTTTGAGGGAGGCACATTTTATATGCGTGTTCTGCTCTCTGGTGCAGAGATCCTGTCTCAGATGCTCTCGGGCCGAAGCTAAAGTATAGCCCATATTTCCTGTAAAAAAAACTTTTTAGTGGCCCATGAGATATGTAATACATGATTTATTTATATATATATACACACACATATATGTATGTATAGGTATACGTATATATGTGTGTGTATATATATTCACATACAGGATTATATATCTATATATGCATATAGGTATGTGTGTGCAAAAACGTATATAAATAAACATATTATGTAAACATCTATAATGCTTGCATAGCATTATAGATATAATGATAGTTAGTATAATAAGCTATCTGGCCTCAGATGGCTCCAAATTCCTCCTCATGAAAGCTGTTTCCTCCTTGACAGACTCGGGCTCTCTTGGCCTTAGGATTGACCTCTGAGGTTTTGGCTTATGTTTAGGGGCCACGTTATAAAATACAGCAGTGCCTTTAAATCACAACAGCAGATTTCCTGTCTCCTGTCTCCTTCTGTGCAAGTGAGCACTCACCGCATCAAAAAAAAAAAGGCAACTGCAAGAATGTTTAAATTATTTTCTTCCACTCTCCTGTGCTCCCTGTGGTGGGTAGAGAGCTGAGCCGACATATGTTAGCTGTGGGTACGATGTGGCTCTGCTCACACCTGATGATATTCCTCCCTGACTCCCTGGTACCGGAAGTAGGAGTGATGGGAAAGAAATCACGAAGAGAAGAAACCCTTTCGTTCTACTGACAGCAAAATGGGGAGGAGGAAGACAGAGATTCTCCCACCACTGGCCAATTCTTCAAATCTGAAAAGGAAATTTCTGGGCAGGGGGAGGGGAGATCAATGTACCTTAATGAGAAGATCTGGAAACTGTCCTAATTTGACCATAGGGCTAGTAGAGAATTCGACTGAAACCACAGGAGCCAGGGCAAAAAACATTTTAATCCTTTTGGCCAGGGCAGGGATCCATGAAAATGCTATAAAACCTGTGAGAACAAAAGGAAGATAACAGGAGTTTCATCTTGAGGTTGCTGGAAAAGGCAAGGGCTGTCCTTTTGTGTCATCTGCTACAGGCAGCCTGAGAACCGTGCCAGCAATGCTGCAGTCAGGAGGCAAAACACTTGAAATGGGGCCCTCCAAATGAACCTTGCAGTGTTAAGATTACCTCTAAGAAACAGCTGCACCCCACCGTCCTCCTCCTCCACTGTCCCTTCCTGCCATCCCTAAGGACCAGCAAACCCATTCAATCATATAATCAAAGGGTTAAAACGAACTCATACACATTTAGAATCTGTAACTTTAAAATATCTTTTAGCTTCCTTGTAGGTCACTTCTTGCCTTCAACTAGGCCCCAGAGTGTCACTTGAGAAAGGGGTAGGGCAAAGGACACAAGTAGACAAGCCAAGGAAGAGTGCTTAACTCCATTTATAACAAATGCAAATGTACCCAAGTTGCTTTTTTGTTTTTAGCCTCTCAAATTGGCAAAGAGTGTCTGGTGGTGATAAGAGGCAATGTAATCATATATATCAAGACACTAAAGCATTTGTACTTGCAGTACAGTAAATTTATTTTAAGATCATGCAACGTGAGCACAATGGTGTTACTTATTGTAAACACTCTAAATATGCAACAGAAAAGGGAGGATTAAATAAATTATGGTACAGAACCCTAACCTCTTAACAGAAACTCTTAGATTCTGATGTTTTGATATTCAGAATGTATGTGTTGGTAGTATTATGGACAGTTTTTATTTTCTTTAAACTTTCTTTACAATGAACACATTACTTTTATAATCACCATAAATTAAAAATGCATATAAAACTTTAAAAATGTTTTTAAATAATGACAGTGTAACCTAGCAACCTTTAACTAGTTTTGTTCCACTTAATTTTAAAGGTCAATGAATTGTCTTGTCTTTTTTTTTTTAAGTCTCCGAACTTATAAAACTTCTTGTTTCCCACCTTCTCATATTCCATAATGCTTAACTAGGAAAATATGTAGTAGGCTATGGTTTACATTAATTTGTTCAATTTTAAGAAAACTATATACTATGTTTATCAATTTTTATTAAGTCTAAACTTCTAGAGAACACCAAATATTACCAAAATTCCTTGCCCTGTTTATTTCTGCTTGGCATCAAAAAAACAAAAACAAAAACAAAAACAAAAAATATTGTATGTAAACTAACATTATTTCTTTATTTTGCTTTTCATTTTTCGGCATGGGCAGGCTCTGGGAACCGAACCCAGATCTCGGGCATGGCAGGTGAGAATTCTGACTGCTGAGCCGCCGTGGCCTGCCTTCTTTATGCAAATTCTGCAATAATGATATTTTATCAACTTTCCGTCTTTAGTACGTACCTATAGTGGTGCCTTGAGAATGAGCCACATAATACAATTGTTCTTCACCAGTTTTATTCAGAATGTAGTTAATTGAAGCTGGTAGGTCATACTTTGCCATCTCATCATAACTGTAATCCAACAAAGGAAACGATTCATTGAAATATTACATACAAATAGAACAGGCTACAAATAATAACAACACACAAATAATTATCACAAACTGAGCACATCCAGGTGACCCACCACTGAGCTCAGGAAATAGAACATTAAGCAGAAACCCAGAAGTTCACTTGAGCCCCCTTCCTGTCATGCCTCCCAAAGTACCTGTTATCCTAATTTTTCACACCAAATTTAATTTTATCATTTTTTGAGCTTTTCTACAAGTGGAATAACAGAATATATATTCTTCTGGACCTGACTTCATCCATGTTGCTGCATACAAGTTGCATGTAGGTTGCTCGTTCTCATTCCAGTGTAACAATATACCACATTTTATTTTTCCCTTCCACTGATGATGGGCATTTGGGTGGTTTCTGGTTTTTCACTATTATGAACAATGCTACTGGAAACATGTCTTTAGGTAAAGGCTCTCAGTCTTGTGTTTCAAGTCCTCTGGGAGGCATGGCTTGACAGATGGGAAGCAAGCCTGGGGGAGACGACAGCGCTCGCCTCCTCTAAAACCTGTATTGGTACAACCCTGAAGCCCTATCTTCAGGAAATGGAAAAGCCAACAATTTCTGAGCTCTTATGGTGTGCCAGGCTGTGTGCCAGACCCTTCCAATTATCTTCTACTTTAATCCCCCAATTACTTTATGAAGTAGATGTTTCTTATCCCCATTTTACATATAAAGAAACTGAGGCATAGGCCTGTTGTACAGCTATTAATTGCTAGAGCCAGTAGTAGGAGAAAGAGGAGAATTTCAGAGGTGAGAATTTCTGGAAGGAAGAAAAGTGAACATTTGGAACATATATTTATGGAAGAAGGGAGAAGGCTCAGGGACAAAATTTGCCCAGCAGACCAGCAGGAGTGTGAAAATAACTTAAAAACTCATAATCCCTAATTGAATCTAATGCTTAAAATGTAATTATTTGTCCATAATTTCCCCGTCTGCTAGTTATCCAGCTTAGGAGGTTTAAAACCTTTCAAGGAGTGCATGGGTGGGTCAGTGGTCGAACACTTGCCTGCCATGCAGACTTGGGTTTGACTCCTGGCCCATGCACCTCCCACTACCCCCCAAACCCATTCAAGGGACGTCAGTTTCCCCTCTCATTTGATCTCAGAGTTGCTCATCTATTCTGCCTCCACTGCTGAAATCCCCACACATCTGCATTAAGAGTACTAAGGAAATAGACCCGTGCTGTAATCAACTCAAATATACCTGAAAACCCAAAATTCGTCTTGTTCGACAGAGAGGGTTTTGTGTTTCCGAGACCAAGTATTTCCCCTGCTGTTGCCCAGCCACACGTCAAAACCAGCATCGGCCAGCATGAAGCCCAGACTGTTGTTGTCGAGGTTTGAGACCCAGACACTGGAATCTGCAAGCAAGCCATGCTGCAGAAAGACAACTGGCTTGGGGCCTGAAAAACATTCATGCTAAAGAGTTAGCACCACCGAGCTCCACAGCAAACATAACATTTCGCTTAAGAGATAATTCATAGAAGACGCCACAAATAACAAAATAGAAACATATTAAAATACTGAGGCAGCAATGTACTCCCATATAACAGTTAAGAGTTTTTTAAACAGTGCTGGCAGGGTAGCAGCGAATCTAGACTACTTTTTTTTTTTTTAAGACTACTTTTACATGGCTAAGAACAAACCACACCAGCTTAATCATCAAACAAATTTTAATATATTTTTAAGAACTTATAAACAGGTTCTACAATTGGCCCCAGTAACTGCATTTCTAACAATATATCCTAGTAACTGCATTTCTCACAATGTACCCTAGCAAAACAAACCAAAAGAAAGCAAGCACAAGTTCTTAAATATATATATATATTCACATGAATATTCATATACATATATGCATATGTGAATTTATTCCCTTCTCTCCTGTACCTGGGTCACTATAATGTAGCACAAGTAAAACAGACTTGAGAGCCAGGGAACCCTGACAAGCTGGTTTCTTTCGTCCAGAACAACAGGCACCTTCAGATGAGGGAGATGCAGAGGATATAATCCACTGGATTTCGGAAGTGGTGATTCCAAAAAGCATGATGGGATCATCCACAAAGAAGATATTAAATCCTGGGGTGGAAAATCTGTGAAAAGTGGGTACTAAACTGCTTGATTGAGTGAATACAAGAAAGCACTAAATAGATGAGGGCATTGGAAACAGGCCTGTCCTCCTATCTGCCAACTTCTCTCATTTGCTCCCAGCAATGGCACATCTCACAATCAATCAAGGATTTTAGGATTTGCAAAAGAAGTTTCTCTGAGACTGGGTTAAGCCCACTGCCATTCACATCTTCTAGTGAATTATTTTAATTGGCTCTCTTGCCTTGCTAAGAGAAACTAATGGAAATGATAATCAGCTATCATTGAGTACTTATGTGCTGTAGGTACTGTGCTGAAAATACTAGGAAGTTGGTACTATTCCCATTGAATAAAACAAGGAATTATAGCTAAGAGAAGTCAAGCAACTTCCCTAAAGTTCAATCAGAGCATGTAAATAGGAAGCTGGAATTTGAACCCAGATATGTCTCATGCCAGGGTCTGTGCTCTTAATCACTGTGCTACAGGAAAGAAGGTGAACAAGAAAGAAGTCACTCTAGAACACAGAGAAGGACCCCAGGGAATGATGTGCCAAAGGGGGAAGCTATTTTGGAGGTATGTCCACCAAGTACTTGGAAGAAAATAATCTCTAGTAGGTGCAGGAGATAAGAAAATGGGAGGTAGGGACACCAAACCAGACCCTGCCTGCCAGGACAGTTCTTCTGAGCACCAGCTTATTCAACGCACTCAAGCACACAAGACCTAGCTTTTGTCTGAGCAGCAAAATGACAAGACAAGGGCTGCCCTCCCAGATATGCTAGGGGCTGAGGGCAAGGCCTAAAAGGTCCATTTCTTGGCCCAGAGAGGGCAAATGACCTTATCAAGGTCACTCAAATAGCACAGAGTTGGCAAAGAGAAGCAGCCCATTGATGGTCCACCATGATGCTTTCCACCTGACTAGGCCCAACAGAGAGCTTGGGAATGCTGTTCTCCCCACCACAGCCACTGAATCATTGTGATCATTATGCGCCATAAAGGCAGTAATTTGGTCTTATTTACTGCTGTGTCCATAGCAGGTTAACACAGAGTCTGGCACATGGTATGAAAGAATGAAGGAATAAGGGAATGACAGAAAAAAAACATTTTCCTTCTCTCTCTCTCTCTCTCTCTCTCTCTCTCTCACACACACACACACACACACTCCACGTATGGACTATACACTTTCCTTGGGGTACTGTCTACTATGCATCCAGAACAGTGCCAGGCCATTTACACCATTATTTCCACTTTACAAATGGGGACTTTGAGACTTAGAGAGAATAAGTAATTCGCCCCAGGATACACAATTCCAAACTGTGCTGATTTGAACCTGTGGTGGACCCCAGAAAAGCCATGTCTTTAATCCTTATTCAATATTGCTGGGTGGGAGCATTTTGATTGTTCCCATGGAGGTGCGACCCACCCAATTGTGGGTGGTAACTTTTGATTAGATGATTTCCATAGAGGTGTGTCTCCCCTCATTGAAGGTAGAATTGCTTACTGGAATCCTTTAAAAGAGGAAACATTTTAGAGAGAGTCCCTTTTTGTAGAGCCAGGAGAGAAAGCTAGCAGATGACACAATGCTCACCATGTGCCCTTCCAGCTGAGAGAGAAACCCTGAACTTCATTGGCCTTGAACCAAGGTATCTTTCCCTGGATGGATGCTTTTGATTGGACATTTCTCTAGACTTGTTTTAATTGGGACATTTTCTTGGCCTTAGAACTGTAAACTAGCAACTTATTAAATTCCCCTTTGTAAAAGCCATTCTGTTTCTGGTATACTGCATTCCAGCAGCTAGCAAACGAGAACACCAACTGATGGAGTTGGGACTCCAATCCAATCCAGTGTGACACCAAAGTACTCGGCATCTCTGTGCCAAACTGCTCCTCTGCTTTCCACTGCCCTTCTCAGCCACCACAGTCTGACTTAGACAGTTTCACATTATAGCATCTTGAGATCTCAGGGCTTTACAGCTGGCAGAATGTTGGAGATTATCTAGCTCAGGTCCAAAACACCCATTTTAATAGAAGGGAACAGAGGTCCAGAGAGCATAGGTGCTCTACAGGTAGGTGCCTGGTCACTCATCATCTGACCCCCAGACAAGGTTCTTTCTAGTATATTCTTACTTCAGCACCTTCTATCCATGATAAACAAATCCTGGCACAGCATCTTCCTCCTCTCTTTATGGTGTAGAACATATTCCTTGTCGGGGAGGACTGGGACCTGAGCAAGCAGGCCTTACATACTGTCCTCAAATCCATCACAGTATTCAAAAAAATGAGAACGGCAACAACAGCTTCCATTTATACTGGGTGAGATGCTTTATAAGCCTTATTTCATCTAACTTTCACAACAGCACATGAAGCAGAAGGTACTTAATACATGAAGAAATTAAAACTTAGGTGAGGTAAAGTAAATTGCCAAGACCACATGGCTAGTTAAAGCTAGAATTTAAACCCAAGGCTGGCAGCTGTTAACATGCTCACATTTAACCACTAGGCTAAACAGCCTTTAATTAAACAAACCACGGGTAGCCCTCAAGTTGGGTTTGTGGTGTTTCGGTGCCCAGGAGGAAGGAATCCTTAACCCATGAGGCCTTAGACAAGGAACACACTGAATTTCAAAACTTTGTTAAACCTAGTTCTAGAGGCCTTCAGGGCATGTCCTCAGATAGACTAAAGCCTTGGGCTAGAGTGTTTTTCAAGTAAATAGTACGACAAGGCTTCCGCCCTCACAGAGCTCCCGGCCTAGCAGGGAAGACAGGTTACATGACTCATCGCCTGGACAATAAGTTAGTTATATTAACTGCTATGAAGGAACCCCACATAGAGCTCCGAGGATACATACCTAAGGGCCTAACACAGCGTGGGTGGCCAGGGACAGCCTCCCTGAAGAAGCATTATATAAGCTGAGACACAAGATAAAGAGAAGTTAATCAAGAGAGAGGTAGCCCCGGGGGAGGGGTTGATACAGGGCAGAGCACTCTCCTTTCCACTCTGTCTCTGTTGGGCAAAGGGTCTAAATGCCACCTCTACCCCACCCCCCACTAAACTCCCATCAGAGCACCAAGTGAGCCTGGGAATGGGCTCCTTAGCCCAAGCTCAGTAGACGCTTAGTGAATCATCATCATCTAGCGCTAACCTAATCACCATCATTTAGCACTACTCCAGAGGCAAAGAATTACACCCTGCCTTATCAAGGCCTAAGTGTTGCTTGTTAGAACACTGCCTTTACTGAAGGGAAAAAACATTTCTTTAGAAAACAACATGTAACAGAAGAACAGAAAATCCCAAAATGAAATCCTAAAACAAACCACCAAAGCAAAACACAGTCCATTGACCTTTCCTTCCAAAGACTTAACTCAGAAGCCACGTTTTGAATTTTCAATTAAAAACTCAAAGGACAATGCCTGGGCAATTTTTGCCAAGTCACAGCTCAAAAGCCTGTTTCTGCATGCTACCGGCACTAATTCTAGGCCTTTGTATACCAGAATGCCACGTCACCAACAGGCCATCAGACCATCCTTCACAAAATTTTTCAGATACAAATGTGCCATTCTTGGTGTTTAATTTGATGATTGACTAATTTCCCAGTTGGGCAAGGAGAAAGTCTATTGCTGCTTTATGTGTTTTAGGCAAGTACAACCAAGACCAATACACATTTCCTTCTCTTAGCTATGTAAAATATATATTCTGAGTATCATGGGATCAACTTGCTCAGTATTTATCAGAAGGGCTGTGTGCTCCAGTTCAGAGATCACTGAATCCAGTCAGACTAGCCAGGCCACTACCCTTTGACCTGGAGCAAATCCCTTCCCCTCTCTGAGTCTGTCACACCCAGTAAAATTAGGGTATTAATCTAGAACAGAGGCTCCCAAATCCAAGGATTTCCCTTAGAATCACCCAGAGAATGTGTTAGAAATGCAAGTTCATCAAATCCCTGGCCTAGGCAGGGATCTGAGATCCTTCTAGCACTAACATTCCATAAGTCTCTTAAAAAAAAAAAGGCTAAGGAAATGAAAACAGAAGCATTTCCTATAAATGACTGATCTTTGAGTTTAAGGGGCTAGGGTTAAGCAGTGATAACACTGGAGAGAGGAGGTTGTTTAACACTAGGAAACAACACATATATACTCCACAAGTAGCCAAGAACTTCCTAAACCAGACTTCCAAACTGTCTAGTTAGCAGACGTTTAACCACAGACTGGCAACTGACTTTCTAAATCAAGGGTTTTCTTACTGTGCCCTAACCTCCCCAAAACTATAGGTAAAATCTGTGCATGTACATCCATTGCTTTCATCAGATTACAACTCCAGATTCTGAAGAGTGCCTTGATATGATCTTGGTTAGGCTTGCCATGCACAGGTGCCGCTAGTTGCTATGAGGGATTAAAAAAATGACAAAGACAAAGTCTCTGTCTTCAAAGAGTTGCTGCAGGGAGGGGTTTGGGAGAGGAAAACCCCCCAGACAAGTCAATTCCAAAGCAGAAAAAGAGAAGGATTTCAAGAGGGATATTATCAAGACATTTGGTTGTTCAGAGGAAGGGTGTTTCCTTCTCACTTGAGCAATCAGGGAGAACTACCATTCAAATTGAAACTGGAAGGATGGAAGGAAATTTTTTAAAGAAGGAGACTCTTTCAGCCGTCCTTCCATGCCACCAGAATAGTGCACATGAAAGCCCTGGGTGATGTGAGAGCCAACTGCCAGGTTCTTACTAGGCCATGCTTCAAAATTCTCATCCGGTTTCTAACCGTGATAATGAAGCACAGTTACACCGATGAATTTGAAATCAGTCAGGATCGGAGAGCTGGGAAAATTGTGGACCTCACAAGAAGGTTAAACAAGTACAACTGATTAGCCTTAAATGTGATGTACAACTCAGAGATCAAGCAAAATGGCAGAATAATCTGCTCCCATCTGTCAGTTTGCCTTCATTGAATTGATGACCTCAGTGGGCATCATGAAGCAAGATGAAAACAAACAGGAAGGAAAATCCTGGGATACTGTTTCTAGGAATGTAATACATACATACAAAAAACATACCTCAATTGGGAAAAAAAGTGATAGGACTGAGGGTGGCAGATGTCATTCCAGAGGTGAGTCACCAGCTGAGGTCCAGAGGGAGTTTAGTGAAGAGGAAATAATTCATCTGGAGCTGAGTGTGTGCGTGTGTGGGGGGGGAGTAGTACTTTAATACATTTTAATATAATAGACCCAGCTTCAATTATATTATTTATAATTTGGCTCTGGTACCAATTAACACCTAAACAGCTCATAAATAATGAGTAAACACAGTTGGGACTCAATGGTTCTCAAGAACTCCTCAAAAAACCTTGTGAGAGGGAGATTCTTATTTCTATTCTACAGAGTAGGTCACCACAGACATTAGAGCCTATCACTGTAATCACAGATTTGGGAATCAGGAAAGTCTCTAGTGAGCTTCAAAGATTTACTACTGTATAGGATAGAGGTGAACAGTATGGACAACAGCTAAAAGAACAAAATATAAGTAGAAGTGTGCATCTTCATTCATTAGGACCCTAAAAAATGCTGAATGGCAGAATCACATAATTATAGCTCATCTTTAAGAAGCTTAATCAGGCAAAACAAAACAAACAAAAACCCATGCAGCATGGACAAGAAGGAGGAGACTGGCAGAGAGCAGAGCAGCTGACAAAGCTTCCAAAAGAACACAGGCAGAGCAACGCAGCCCTGTCCTCGTGAGGAGCCTCCAATGGTCTCCAGTGGGGTTACACAAAGTCAGAGAGGCCCACTGAGGCAGGACTGAAAGACATCCAATACAGTTGTCAACTCAAGTTCCATGCTGAATGTGGTACAGATAAATGAACAATGCTTTAAATATATCTTGTAATTATCTTGTAAATAGTATAGATTTTTGATACTATATTTGTGTTAAAAGCATTAATTTCCTAAATTATAAGCAGACTGAATTTTTATATTCCTGTTTTGAGATTTGCATTTTTTTTTAATCTGTGAGGAGCCTCAAAAATGGAAGTGGCTCAAGCCTCTCTGTTTTGGTACTTACTTCTGGTACCCAGATAACAAAAGCCTAAGCTAGGGTGCTGGCCTGGGAAAGGAGAGGAAGGGAAGAACTGAAGTGTGTAACATGGGTAAACCTAGAGAAGACCTGACAGCTACTCGAAGATTCTGCAGTTTCCAGTCTAGGTCATTATGAGGCCAAGCGCTATTAATAGAGGAGGAAGTCAGGCGAGGAGTGGAGTGATGAAGTCCCAGGGTTCCACACTAGGAGTAAAGGAACTTACAGATCCTTTTTGCCTCTCAAATGAGCCAAAGTAACACCAGGGCTTCCAATTAGGGGTGAAGGGTAATTAAGATAGGAACTG
>PVIY010022796.1:0-40259 GCA_004026745.1 Myrmecophaga tridactyla | reverse complement strand
ACATCGGGGAGACCATCTTTATCTCTGCTCCACCCTCTCTAAGTATTGGGGCTGCACCCAGGCTCTCTGCCATCTCTGGGACACATGCTCAACCCCTCCAGGCTCTCCCCAAACCCAAAGGAATGTGCTTCACCCTCTCCTAGGCCTGAGGTGGCATGACTCTTCCACTGCAATGAGGTGGAAGGCCCATTGTCTGCCTTTGGGGCAAACTCACCCTCTCTGCATGCTTGGGTGGGGCCACTCTCCTGGCCCGAGTCTTCTTGACTTCAGACTTCAGCCTCCATGGTTTTGCCTCTGAAGTTACTTTTCCTCCAGTGTGTCCTTTCTCTGAACCCCCCAGTCCAGACTGGCAGCAGCTCTGTTTATACAGGTCCCAAAACACTCTTATTGACTTTCTATGCAATAATGTTGGATCATGCCCAGCAGACATAAGGAGTTTCCACAAATCCTTCCTGGATAACTCCATGTCCAATTCTGGCTTTCTCTGAAATGACTGACTGGTTTCACATTTGGCCAAGACCTCATGTGGGACACTATCCTCTGGGGTCTCCATTCCTGGAACCCAGAATTTTCTATAATATCAATTTCTAGTTTCTTTGTACCCATGAGTTCAGTTCTCAGCTTATCTCTTTCCTGTTGCATTTCACTATAAGCTGTAAGGAGAAACCAGGCTGCACTTCCAACATTCAATTTGGAGATCTCTTCTGCTAAATATCCAAGTTCATGGCTTTTAAAATCAGCCTTCCAACCAAAGGCACTCATCAATTTTGCCAGATTATCTGCCATTTTGAAACAAAGCTCATCTTCCTTCCAATCTATAATAACACATATGCCATTTCTGTCTAAGGCTGTATCAGAAGTGTCTTTAGAATCCAAATTTCTGTCAACAATCTCTTCAAAGCATTCTAGGTCTTCTCTATCAAGCTTCTCACAACTCTTCCAGAATCTTCCCCTTATCCATTTAAAAAGCCATTGCAACATGTTTGTATTTGCAAACTGCAGCAGCACCTCATTCCTGGTACCAAAATATGTTCTAGTTTGCTAGCTGCTGGAATTTAATATACCAGAAACAGAATGGCTTTTTAAAAGGAGAATTTAATAAGTTGCTAGTTTACAGTTCTAAGACCAAGAAAATGTCCCAATTAAAATAAGTTTATAGAAATGTCCAATCAAAGGCATCCAAGGAGAGATACCTTGTTCAAGAAGGCTGGTGAAGTTCAGGGTTTCTCTCTCAAGTGAGAATGCACATGGTGAACACGGTCAGGGTTTCTCTCGCATCTGGAAGGACACATGGTGAACACAACGTCATCTGCTAGCTTTCTCACTTGGCTTTCTGTTTCCTGAAGCTCCCTGGGAGGCATTTTCCTTCTTCATCTCCAAAGGTAGCTGGTAGACTCTGCTTCTCATGGCTACATCATTCTTCTCTGCTCTCTCTGAATCTCCCTCATTCTACAAAATGTTTCCTCTCTTATAGGACTTCAGAAATTAATCAAGACCCACCCAAATGAATGGAGACACACCTCTACCTAATCCAGCTTAACAACCACTCTTGATTAAATCACAACTCCAGGGAGATGATCTAATTACAGTTTCAAACATACAATGCTGAATAGGGATTAGAAGAAACGGCTGCCTTTACAAAATGGGATTAGGATTAAAACATGGCTTTTCTAGGGGACATACATTTTTTCAAACTAGCACACTGATGTTCTCTCAAGCATTAGAGACTTCCAACTTAATAAGGGGCAAACCCTCATCTTAAGGCTTTCCCTTTTGAAATTGCCCTTATTTCTGCAATGATGAAGCAAGACTAGCTGTAACTATGCCTAAGAGTCACCCCTAGAGACCCTCTTTTGTTGTTCATATGTGGCTTCTCCCTCTCTAAGCCAATTCTGCAAATAAAATCACTACCCTCCTCCTTACATAGGGCATGATTCCCAGGGGTGTAAGTCTCCCTGGCATAGTGGGACATGACTCCAGGGATGAGACTGGCCCTGGCATTGTGGTACTGACAATGCCTTCTCAATCAAAAGGGGGAAGTAAATGGAACAAATTAAAGTTTCAGTGGCTAAGATATTTCAAATAGGGTCAATGACCTCTTGCAGAAGAATAACCTCCATATCCAAGCTTCAGCCAGAGATTGCAAATTCCCACAGTATACCAAGTCCCAACCAACAGTGTTTTTGAAAACCCTAAAGAGTACCTTGGGCTCTAAAACTTTAAGCGTTTTACCTGGGAAGTTTATTTTTTTCAATAACTTAAGTCCTCCAGATTGTTTCTATGCCAGATAAACCCTGAAACCCAGAGGTACATTCTCTCCAAGAACATCAACCAATTTCATATCACTACCCCATAAGGTCAACACCCCTTTCCTTATGAAGAAGTTAAAATCGTCATTGTCAAGATATCTCTGAAGATTGAGAGAATGGTTAAATGAGAGGGAGGAGGTGTAATGAAGAAATTCAGATTTCATAAACAAATCATTGTGATTACTGACTCATATAGATATTTCTTTTTAGTTTCTATATATAAGAAGAGCTAGAAGGAAATATCAGAAATTGGTGTACTATTACCTTTGATTAATGATTGTATAACTATACAGCAAAAAAAAAAGTCCATGTTTATATGGATCTACTTTTGGATGTTTTATTCTTTTCCACAAATTGATATATTTCTGACAATACTACACTGTCTCTCAGTTAACTTATTCTTATTGTATGTCTTTAATTGGATAGAATGCAATTCTAGGAGTTAATGTGGGGAGGTTAAGGGGTATGGGATGTTTAGGGTTTCCTTTTTTTCTTTTTATTTCTTTTTCTGGGGAGCAATTAAAATGTTCTAAGATTGCTCATGGTGATGAATGCACAACCATGTGATGATGCTGTGAACCACTGATTGTACAATTTGGATGGATTGTATGGTGTATGAATATATCTTAATAAAAATACGTTTGAACATAAAAGATTAAAAGTATGCAGACTGTGAGCCACTGGCTGCATAGTTATGATGGACTGTAATAGTGTGTGAATATATTTCAATAAAATTACATTAAAATTTTTTAAACAAAATTAATTAAATTTAATTTAAAATAAAAATACAGAGATCTTCTGGTGAATATTGTGGAGTGCAGAGTTCCAGGACTTACTCCTTCCACCAAACCAGCTATTGAACAGGCAAAAGCTGCCTGAAACAATTGTTTTGGGGCTCAGGACTGCAGAAGAAGACTTCAAAGCATCTAGGAAAGGGCAGGAGGGAGGTGGTGACAAGCTAAGGTAAACACAGTGAGTTGTCTTCTATGCATGGTGGCTGTCAGTGCCTATCCCCACTCTTTCTTTTTTTTTTTTTTTACTTTTTTATTGTATAGTATGACATACATACAAAGCAAAGAAATAAAAAAGCAATGGTTTTCAAAGCACTTTTCAACAAGTAGTTATACGACAGATTCCAGAGCTTGTCATGGGCTACCATATGATCTGCTCAGATTTTCCTTCTTGTTGCCCCAGAATATAGGAGGCTAGGTGGCTTAAATATTTTTTATCATCACAATCGACCTTTTTTCCTTCTTTTTTTGTGAAAAATAATATGTATACAAAAAAGCAATACATTTCAATGCACAGCACCACAATTAGCTATAGGAACATATTTCAGAGTTTGACATGGGTGACAATCCACAATTTTAGGTTTTTACTTCTAGCTGCTCTAAGATACTGGAGACTAAAAGAGATATCAATTTAATGATTCAGCATTCTTATTCATTTGTTAATCCTATCTTCCATGTATAACTCCACCATCACCTTTGATCTTTCCATCCCTCTCTTTAGGGGTGTTTGGGCTATGGCCATTCTAAATTTTTCATGTTGGAAGAATCTATCACTAATATTATCCCCCACTCTTATAGTGAACTGCCTTGGAGACCAGTCCCTGGTAGCTCATGGGGACAGAAAGAGATATAAAAATCCTCTTCCCCAAAATAGGGGGGGGCATGGTGGCTTTGGGTTAGTAAATTTGGATCTCTGGGTGGGTCCCTTCTCTGAGCTAGTATTTCTGTGTTCCAGCCTGCCCCTGTCAGAGGCAGTGGCAGCCACTGTTCCAAACCTGCCTCAAATGGCAAAGGTGGTGGGGATTTAAAGATGCAGTGTTTCCTCTGGGCTCCGAGGGACAGCTGAGTGACTGCATTTGCTAGGATGGCCAGGAAAGCACAGGTTTGGAGACCCATCAAAGAGGTTTTTGGTGTCCCATCATATCCCCTCCCTAGAGCACTTTGGAGTGATTCTACAACCCCTTCATGGGTCCCTGGTCCTGTTTTGGTTGGGAAATACTGACTTGGGAAAGTCTTCTCCAGGGTGACCCTACACCCAGAATTTACCTTCTAGACAAAAGCAGCTAGAGACAATGAAAATAGTGCAAAAAACTATAGAGGCAAACCAGAAACAAACAACAGGTCAAGAATTATGGAATATGAACAGAAGAAAGGAAGCTGTCCCTTGGGGGTGAAACAATTGCATGAAAATGCAATCTTAAAAATTGTACTGAATATCCAAGGCAAGAATCAGATGAAGAGCCAAAAAAATCTTATCAGATAAACATAGGCTATTTTTAAGGGTACAATAAGGCAGAGTAAATATCAAAGAAGAACTTTAACACAAAGAGAAACAACAATAAAACCTCAGGCAAGAGAGAGAAACTGATCTTCAGAATAAACTCATCAAGATAATCAAATGCCTAGACATCAGCAAAAAATTACAAGCCATACTAAGAAACAGGAAGATATGGCCCAGACAAGGGAACAAATTAAAACCTCATAGGAGACACAGAATTTGGAACTCATCACATATGTTCAAACAAATCTCCTAAATCAATTTAAGAAGATGAAGGAAAGTATGGCTAAAGGGATAAAGGGTATTAAGAGGAATTTGTGTGAACATAAAGAATAATTTGAAAGTTAAAAAAGAAACAACAGAAATTATGTAGATGAAACATAGTAGAAGAGATAAAAATACATTAGAGGCATACAACAGCAGATGTGAACTGGCAAAAAAAAAAATCAGTGAACTGCAAAACAGGACAATTGAAATCTTACAGACAGAAGGACAGATAGAGAAAAGAAAGGAAAATATTGAGAGTGTTTTAGGGACTTGAGCGACAGCTTGAAGTATACAAAGTATACACCAAGTATACATCATGGGTGTCCCAGAAGGAAAAGAGAAAAGAAAAGAGGCAGAAAAAAATATTTGAGAAAATAATGGCCCAAAATTTCCTAACTCTCATGTCTTTTGAAAGTCATAAACATACATGTACAAGAAGCACAATGTACTCAAGACAGAATAAATCCTAACAGACCTACTCTGAAATACATACTAATCAGAATGTCAAATGTGAAAGATAAAGAGAAAATTCTGAAAGCAGCAAAAGAAAAATGACTTGTCACATACAAAGGATCCACAATAAAACTAAGTCCGGATTTCACAACAGACATCATGGTGGTGAGAAGGCAGTCATATGATATATTTAAGATACTGAAAGAGGAAAAACTGCAAGCCAAAAATGCTTACTTAAGTCAGCAAAATTATCATTCAAAAATGAGGGGGAGTTTAAAATATTCACAGATAAACAGAAATTGATAAGAGTTCATCAAAAAGAGACCTACCTTACAAGAAATGCTAAAGGGAGTCTTACAGGCTGAAAGGAAAAACCAGGAAAGACTGGTTTGAAGTAGTGTGAAGAAATACAGATTATCTGTAACAGTAACTAAATGAGTAAAGAGAGAGACAAAATGAAGATATGATGTATAAAAACCACAGGATAAAATGGCTGAAGTACTGCTTTTACATTAATAACACTGAATGTTAATGTATTAAACTCCCCAATAAAAAGGCACAGATGGGCAGAACGGACAAAACAGCATGATTCAACAATATGATGTTTACAAGAGAGTCACTTAGACCCAAAACACAAACAGGTTGAAAGTGAAAGATTGGAAAAATATATTCCATGTAAACAGTAATCAAAAAAAAAAAAAAAAGATATTGGGTAGCTATAGTAATATCAGAAATAAAATAGACTTTAAATGTAAAACTGTTACAAGAGACAAATCAGAACATTATATACTAATAAAAGGAGCAACCCACCAAGAAGAAATAACAAGCATAAATATTCATGTACCAAATCTATGGTATCCCAAAGTACATGAGGCAAACACTGGCAAAACCAAAGTAAGAAATAGATGTCTCAGGTGGTGCAATGGTGGCTCAGTGGCAGAATTCTGGCCTGCCATGCCAGGGACCCAGGTTCAATTCCCAGTGCCTGGCCATGAAAAAAAATGAATAAAGATGTCCTTATAACAATAGTAGGGGACTTCAATATACTACTCTCATAAATAGATAGAACATCTGGACAGAGGATCAATAAGGAATCAGAGATCTTGAATAATATGTAAATGAACTAGACCTAGCAGATATATACAGAACATTGCACCCCAAAACAGCAGGACATACATTATTCTCAAGTGTACCTGGATCTTTCCCCAGGTTAGACCACAGATTGGGTCCCAAAACAAGTCTCAAAAAATTTTAAAAGATCAAAATCATACAGAGAAATTTTTCTGACTATAATGGAAAAAAGCTGGAAATAAATAATGGATGGACTGAGAACTGGAAAATTCACAGGCATATGGAAGTTAAACAGCACACTATAAAACAATTAGTGGGTCAGGGGAAAAATTGCAAGGAAATCAGTAAATATCTAGAGGTGAATGAAAATGATAATACTACACATCAAAACTTATGGAATACAGTGAAGGAAGTGCTGAAAGGGAAATTAATAGCTCTAAACACTTATGTTAAAAAAGAAAAAAGAGCTAAAATCAAAGACTGAAACACACACCTGGAGTAACTATAAAAAGAACAGGAAACTAATCACAAAACAGGCAGAAGGTAAGAAATAAGAAAGAGCAGAAATAAATGAAATTGAAAATAAAATGAATAAAGAGAATAACAAAACAAAAAATTGTTTCTTTAAGAAGTTCAAATAATAATAATGAACCCTTAGCTCAACTGATAAAGAAAAAAAAGAGAGAAGATGCAAATAAATAAAATCAGGAATGAGAGGGGGTTACATTACTAATGACCCCACAAAACTGAAAAGAATCATAAGAGGATACTATGAACAGCTGTATGCCAATAAATTAGACAACCTAGATGAAATGGACAAATTCTGATACACAAAAGAATAAACTGCACAGACTCTATGAGAAGTAGAGAGTCAACAGACCACTTACAAGTAAAGAGACTGAAGTCATCATTCAAAACTTCCAAAGAAACTAAAGCACAAGACCAGAAGGTTTAACAGTCACATTCTACAATCATTCCAAGAAAAAGTAATACCAACTCTGCTCAAGCTCTAACAGAAAATTGAAGAAGAGGGAACACAACCTAACACATTGTAGGTGGCCAACATCACCCTAATACTAAAGCCAGGAAAGATACTACAAGAAAAGAAAATTACAGACCAAATTCTCTTATGAATATAGATGCAAAAATCCTCAGCAAAACACTTGCAAATTGAATCCAAGAGCATATTAAAAGAATTATACACCATGATCAAGTGGGTGTTATGCCAGTTATGCAAGGGTGGTTCAACATAAGAAAATCAATTAATGTAATACACCCATTAACAAAAGGAAGGAGTAAAAACACAGGATGGTCTCAATGGATACATGTATTAGTTAGGGTTCTCTACTACAGGAAACACTCACAAATATAAGATTTATTAAAGTGTCTAATGTAACTGTGCAAACGCAAAGTCCAAAATCCGCAGAGTAGGCTGTGAAGTTGAAGATTCCAACAGAGGGTCTGGACGAACTCTACTGGAGAGGTTCACCAGCCGAAGTAGGAAGAGAACCTGTCTCTTCTGAATCTTCCTTAAAAGGCTTCCAGTGATTAGATTAAGCATCACTCATTGCAGAAGAGACTCCCCCTGGCTAATTACAAATGGAATCAGCTGCATCCACAGCTGATGTGATCATGAAATGTCCTCATCACAACTAACAGGCCAGTACTTGCCCAACCAGACAAACAGGAACCACCACTTGGCCAAGTTGACACATGAACCTGACCATGACAGAAAAGGCATTTGACAAATTCCAGCAAACTTTTCTGATTAAAAATCCTTCAAAAAATAGGAGTAGAAGGAAACTTCCTCAAGATGATAGAGGTCATAACATGAAAAATGCACAACTAGCATCTTACTCAATAATAAGAGATTGAACACTTTCCATCTAGAGTATGGAACAAAACAAGGATTCCCATACTTTTATGGCATTGTGCTGGAGGTCCTAGCCAGAGTTAGGCAAGAAAATAAATAAAAGATATCTGTATTGGAAAGGAAGAATTAAAACTTTCACTATTTGCAGATAACATGATCCTATATTTAAATAATCCCCCCAAAAAACTACAACAAAGCTACTTGAGATAATAAGTGAGTTCAGCAAAATGGTGGGATAGAAGATCAAAATACAAAAATCAGTGGTGTTTCTATACACTAGTAATGAGCTATTTGAGGGAAAAAAATTTTTAAAGTTCCATTTACAATAGCAGCTAGTAGAATCAAATACCTAGGAATAAACTTAACCTAGGACATTAAAGACTCAAACACAGAAAACTACAAAGCATTGCTAAAAGAAATCAAAGACTTAAATAATGAGATATAATTTCACACCCACTTGAATGGCTACTATTTGAAAAATCCAACTACAAGTGTTGGAGAGGATGTAGAGATACAGTGACATTCACTCATTGCTGGTGGGAGTGTAAAATGGTGTAGCCCCTGTGGAAAAGAGTTTGGCAGTTCTTCAGAAAACTAAGTATAGAATTACTTTATGACCCAGCAATCCCACTACTAGATACATACATAGAAGAGTTGAAAGCTGGGTCTTAAAAAGATATTTGCACACCGATACTGATATTCATATCAGCTTTATTCACAGTTTCCAAAAGATGGAAGAAACCTGAGTGTCCATTAAACGAATAAATGGATAAAATAAATGTGGTGTATACATGCAATGGAATATTATTCAGCTGTAAAAAAAAAAAGAATGAAACCCGGGTTTGATTCCTGAAGCCTGCCAATGCCAAAAAAAAAAAAAAAAATGGAATGAAGTCCTGATACCTGCAACATGGATGTACATACAAGGTACATGGATGTACCTTGAAAACATCATGTTGAGTGGAATAAGCCACTCACAAGAAGACAAATATTATTTGATCCCATTAATTTGAAACTATTTGAATAACCAAACTCATAGAGTCAGAATCTAGAATATAGGTTCCCAGGGAATAGATTGAGGGTAAAGAATGGAGAGCCATTAGAGATGATTAATTTGTACAGAATCTCTATTTAAGTTGATTGTAAAGGTTTGGAAATGGATGGTGGTGATGGCAGCATATTACTGTGAGTGTAACTAGCTGAACTATATTGGTGAATGCGGTTGAAAGGGGGAGTTTTAGGTTGTGTATGTTACTCAAATGAAAGTTAGAAGATAAAGCCTGGGACTGTATAACACAGTAAACCCTGTGAGGATGATGGACTGGGGTTAATAGAACAAATATAAAAATGTTCTTTCATGAATTATAGTTATTGTGTGACTGTGCTAATAATAGGACAGTACATGGGGAAAATACACCTAATATAAACTGTTGACTATAGTTAACAGTAATATTTTAATATTCTTTCACCAGTTGTAACAAAGGCAGCACACTAATGCAAAGTGTCAACAATAGGGGGGTATATAGGGATGTTATATTTTTTTACATGACTCTTGTGTAAACCTACAATTTCTCTAACTAAAATAATAATAATACTTTTTAAAAGACTGGTTAGAGTATATAATTCAATGTACCAAAATATTCCCTCGTAAATCCTGAAGGTGCATAAGAATAGCTACCCTTTATCCCAAATGTCAGAAAACTCATGATTACTAATCACTGTTAGTAATTAATTGAGCACCTCTTTTCATTTATTTGATTTTTTCATTCATTTGACAATCAAATGTTTATCAAAATCCTTCTCTACTAGCCTCTTATTAAGATCTGCGGATATAAGAAAGAACAAGATACAGTCTAGTGTGAAAGGCAGATGATTACAATACAATCTGCTAAGCAATAATATCAGTGCAAGATCTTACAGGTATCCTGGGGAAGGGCACCTAAATTAGAGCTGGGAAGTGAAGAGAAGAGTGTCAGGACAGGTTTGCACGTGGAAGAGGCAACTGAGTTGAGTCATTAAGGTACAATGGAAATTAACCAAGTAAAGGTAGTGGGAGTAAGGGAGAGGTACAGATTTCAGGCTGAGGGGACTACTAAAAGTACAGGCAGGGACTCAAAAAATATGTTCTGGGAAGTGCAAAAAGTCTGAAACTTCTGAGACATTGAATTTATGGCAGGACATGACAAAAGGTGAGTATGTGCAAGTACAGATGAGGTGCATATGGGTTTTATCCTGTGAGTCGAAGAGAACCATGGAAAGAAAGGAAGCCAAGGGATAGCATGCTGCCATTTGTGCTTTCACTAATCCACCTTGGCTGCAGTGTGGATTGGAGGGTCGAAACCTAGAGACAGAAGATCAGTGAGGAGGCAGTGGTAAGAGTCAAGTTATGAGGTCAGGAAGGTCATGGCTGGGGCAGCTTTGGTAGGGATGGAGAGGAGGGGGGAGAGTAAGGGACATATCTAACATTAGGGTCATTAATCTACTCCACAAAGATCAATGAAGTAGCCTCTGGGCATCTATGAATCCCCCGACATTGCAAGCATCTGTGCGTTTTTCTGTGAAAGAAGACCATTTTAAGAGCTTCTCAAGATTTGTGATTTACAGGAAGATTCTGGAACATGATTTTAGCTCATAAACAAAGCTCCTGATTATAGGCATTATAATGGGATCATCATTCTGACTAGCCACAGGTGCCTCCTTGGGGCTAATGGTTAAGATTTAGGAATTGCAGAAATTTTATTTTAATTTTCCCAAGAAAAATAATCCTTGCCATGGCAAAGTGGAGCCTAATAACTGGGAGTCAAGATTTCTGAACTGTTTATCAATTCTCTCAGGCTCATTTCTTCCATCTTTAAAATGGGGATGCACAGTTTTTTATAAATGAAAATAGTCTGGTTATATTTGCTATTAAACACATACTGCCCTGTGAGACCCAAATAAAAAACATTACTTCCTCTTTGCTTTCATTGCCAGTTACACAGACACTGCATTTCCAGTGGGAAATCATCATCTGTTTAATTTTGGTACTGAATTATTGCGGTGAATTCTAGTCAGCTGACAGAGTTAGTTATATGACCCAGAAGTGGCCTCCAATAAACAAGAAAAAGAAATATCTTCCAGCCCATTAACATTGTCTTTTGTGATCCTTATCATGGTGGATAATGAGGTACAGACAAAGCAGGGAGGTAATTGAAAAGGAGCTTTTGGGGAGAAATAGTAGGAGGCAAGTTGCACATCTGTTTTCCCTGAAAGCATTCTATACCCAGTTACACTAATGAATGCTACACTTGAGATAATCCACCCAGATCAATAAAGAGACATCCGTGGAAAATCAGGTCATTCTAATGGAGAGAGCCCACCCACTTTTGAGAAAGCACTCTGCTAATTGAGTGGGCACCACCGACCTTTCTTTGCAGTTTCTGTTCTGGGAGAATCAAAAGAAAACATCAATCCAGCCAAAGATGCTCATGAACAAGATGATAAGTTAGTATGTCCCTTAGAGCAGTTTTTAGTGAGAAACATATCTATTCTAGGGAACTGTAGTCATAAAAAAATCAAGAGCTAGAAAACAGAAATAAACTAGGTTTTTACCAACCATTCCATATGAAATCTCCTGTAGACAGTTGTACGTCACAGGAAGGAAATATGAGCCAGCACCAAGAGCCAAGGCATACAGTTCGTTATTGCCAGCCACACCGTGCTGCATGGCCTCTGGCAGGGGGTATGATGAGGATGGAAATACTTGTTTAGAAAGTAACTTTATGGTCATACCTTCTTTATATCCAGTATCTGCAGTACACTGTTCTCAGTTTTACCATCAATCTTCTTCAGGTTATTCCTTATTTGGCTTTCCCTGTTAACATCAACTGCAAAAATAATAGGAAATGCGTTGTTCAGTATGAGTTTTGATACAGATGAGAAGGGACATCCATGATAAATAACAATAATGGGAAATTTCTATGTCCAAATCTTGTGTTTTTTGCACAAGAATACAAATCCTGAGTGGTAGAAAACAATTTTGTAGGAAATTTTCAACTTATTGTAGTCAATCTCCTTGATTTCCCACATTTGTAGTGATGCCACCTCCAAATTAGAAGTGTCATGAAAATATTTATTCAAATAGCTATTGTGTGTTGTTATCATTACAAAGTAGGCCACTTTCATAGTATTGAATATGTGCAAGTGTGTGTGTGCATTGTGTGCACATGCAGCATAAATTCCTCTCTTTAAATTGCCTAAGGAACAGAATTAAGCATTTACTAAAAGTGTTAAACATAAGTTGGGAGTGAGACGATGCCTGAAGGACACATACATTTGTGTGTGCACACTCGTATGTATATGTAATTTCATATATGCTACATTTTAGAGAGAATTCTCCATTGCATGCACACACTATGCCTTTTAGAAGTTGTACTATTGCTTTTCACCAAAGTGCTTCAGTGACTCCATTTCAGAGCTGACCCAAGGAAGATGTCTTTGATTCTCTTCTCCCTGTACTTAAGGATATCTTTGAAAGCAAATTGCTTTTCCAAGAGTGATGGTCTAAAGAGTCAGCATGCATTCCCAAGCATCATACTCACCCTCTGCATTGTGCGTGTGCAAGATGGAAAGCCAAATAAATGTATGTTCACAGTTGTCCTCAAAGATACAACAAAATCTTATCTTTCAGAATTTGTGATCATTGGGCTGAACTACAGTTTATCTAGCAAAACAAAGACATGTTTAACTAATTAAGAAAATAAATTAAGGTCTAGCGGTGCTGTGATAGAGATAGGATTTATAATCACCAGATATGGTTTGAGTCCCAGCTTCACCTCAGGTTGTGGACCTTCTAACTCAAGTCCCAAGATGGTTTTGGGAGTGAGATGAGATGATAAAGAGATGCCTCCTAAACTCCAAAACTCCATTAAAAAAGGATCATTTATATCCTACCCCTGAAAACATATTATTGCTGAGTACTTTTTCCTATATAAATATATATGTCTAAACTTCAAATTATAAGTAATTCATGTCTCTTCATTTTAAAAAGTAGATGTACTCAATCTCTCTGGCTTAAAATACTATTAGCCATTACTTTATTTTCTTTAAACTTCAAAATATATTTAATTTAATTTAGACTTTGAAGTGATTAAGTCCAGCATTTCCTCTAATTTGTCTAAATTAATTTTGTTTTGTGTCATATATTGAAGACAATGGGAATTGTGAACTCATAAGAATGCCATATAAATGCCCACAGTCGTGGTCTGTATAAGCTCTTGAGTTTCATTTATTTGTTTGTTTGTTTATTTGCTTTGATGAATTATTCTCTTTGTGTTTGAAGTCCTTTGTTCCTTAAATTTAACACACAAAGTCAATTGCACTGTATGTCAATTTTTTTTAATTGTAAGTGCACACAATATTGACAATATATAACATAAATAATAAATTAAAAGAGAAAAAATTATATACAAGTCACTAATGTTTGGGGGTAATCAAACAAACTACACATATTTTGATCAGAAAAAGAATATATAAAATATATTTTGGAAAGATAGAAGAGGGGATCATCAATCTCAAAAATAGAAGGTGGCAGTTAACAAGGGGAGAAGGTAAAAATCAGATTGGATCCAAGGGGTTCATTTACGGGCTATGCTTAGGCATAGAGAGAGACAAAAGATGCAGAGAGAGACAAAAGATGCAGATGAGGTGGGCTGAATAATAACTTCTTGTACCTAGAGACACCGTCAAGAAGTTATATCTTAGACTGTGGATCAATGAGAGGGAGGGGTAAGGGGTATGGGATGTATGAGGGTTTTTTTCTTTTTTATTTCTTTTTCTGTGTGATGCACATGTTCTAAAAATGATCTTGGTGAACAATACACAACTATGTGATGGCACTATGAGCCATTGATTCTATAATGTGGTTAGACTATACATGTGCGGATATTTTTAAAATATTTTTTTTAAATAATACAAAAGTAAAAAAAAAAAGAAGTTATGTCTCAGTATTTAACTTCAGAATGAATGTTTATATAACCAAGCAGAGATGGTTTTTAATTATCATTTCAATATTTCCAAGGGTGGAAGCTCTACAACCACATTTGTTAGCCCTTCTAAAGTCAAGGACTTCCTAATGTTTGTCTTAGTTTGGTAGGGTTATGTAAAAAATTACTACAAACTGGGTGGCTTAAAACAAGAGAAATTCATTATCCTACAGTTCTGAAGGCTAGAAGTCCAAAATATATGTATTGGTAGGGTCACAATTCCTTTCAAGTCCATAGGGAAGAACCTGTTCCATGGTTCCTCTAGCTTCTGGTGTTTGTCAGCAATTCACGGCTTTCTCTGCCTCAGTCATCATGTGGAGGTCTCCCCTCTGTCTCTGTGTGTCCACATTTCCTCTTCTTATAAGGACACTAGTCATATTAGATTCAGGTCTCACCATACCTCCAACTCCATCTGTAATGACCCTATTTCCAAATAAGGTCACATTCTGAGGTACTGGGGATTCCAACGTCAACATATCGTTTTAGGGGACATAACTCAATCCATAACAATGCAAATCAAAATCTTTTCTCTTTTCATCCTCCACAATCATGAAGACTGAGTTGTACATTACACATTCAATGGGAATTCATATCACTTGGCTCTATACAATGGAGGACAATGAAGAAGGGACAAGTATGTTTTCTACACTAAAGATACAAAGGCAGCAGTTGAGGGAATAGGAATAGTCACATGAATTGACTCATTCCAGAGATGTCAATTGTCACATTACTCCTTTTGCCTTAGTGAAAATTGCATTTAGACTGGAAGCAGGAGACTCGAGCTCTGGTCCCAGCTTGAACAACACTTAGCGATGTAGACTGATGAACTTGACCTTCCTGAATCTCTGTTTTCTTATATGTAAAAGGGTGTTGGTACTCTAACTTCCATATCTCTAAATACCCTTCAGCCCTTCCTTTCCAATATTCTCCAATTTTCTAATTTCACATTAAAAAAAAAATTCCCTGACCTAGTCATATAAGTTCAATTGTCCATTACTTCAATTATTTGGGGCGTTCATTTTACAATAAAGAAGGCAATGACCAAAACTGGAAACTATATTTTAATAAAGCTTTAACTAATATAGACTACAACAAGAAATTATTCCTGGCCCTTGAATATCATTCTTCTTTTTTGACTTCTCAATATCATATCTTTTTTTACCCACAATGGAAATTTGGCTGAAAATTTTGTAACCCAAAATAAGATGAATATGATATGTTACAGAAGAATGAAGAAACTGATGGAGGACTCAACAGCATTTGCAACCAACCCAGGAATAAAAATATTTATGTTTACATGGAGCAACTTAACTAAAAAACAAACAACATCCTGTCCCTTGTTTTCTTCTGAGACAGTATTTCATCTAGAAGGAATTAGATACTTTGCTGCATTTGGGAGGAAACAGAGACATGGCATAAATTATGATGCTTGAAAATGATCCTAATCTTTTCTTCTATTGACTCTGGACTGAGTGTCAGACCTGGATCACATGGGGAGGCCTGCCATTTAGAGTGTAGCCTGTCAGAGTGATGTGCATTCCTGCATGTCTGAGGTTAAACCTGTTTGACATGGTACCTGGACATACAGTGGCTTGAAATTTGATTCTAAAAGTTTTCATACTAAGTGATATTTTTTTAAAGTTAGAAATTGTCTTTGTTTAAAAATTGCAGTTCTGGGCTGGCCACGGAGGCTCAGCATGCAGAATTCTCGCCTGCCATGAGGGAGACCCGGGTTTGATTCCAGGTGCCTGCTCATGCAAAAGATATATATTTATATATATATTACAGTTCCCTGTTGAAAGATCTTCAGATGATGTAATTGCCATATATTGCACTACAATTTGAGAAGATCAGGTTCAAGTCTCAAATACTCAGACAGTGGGTAAGGAGAGGCTATTCCTGTTACAGCAAAGATAAGCGTGGTGTCCTCAAATGAGATTTGCCCATGGTACTTTACAGCAGCTTTTCTGGATAGATTTTATCCCCTTGATATGAGAATCAGAAAAGCTAGCTACCTCCCAATGGCTAAGCATGGCAAATGAAAAGGAAATCCAAAGTATTCAAAAATATCAATTAGTTGGTACATTAATACTACTGAGAACTGGTTTTGAGGAGTAAATGTACATTCATTCTCTTTACATAGGATACATATGGAAATTCAGAGGTTGATAATTCAAAGTGTTGGTGATATGAACAATAGTCGTATGTGCAGAATTTCAGAAAACAAATTAGTAGGGAAATAAAGTATGACAAGAGAGGGCAAGGGATTCCAGAACAACACTTTGGAAAGCTTAACAGGACACGCTACCAATTTCTTATTTTTATCCTCATGAAGCAGAATTCCTCACAGGGCCTCCACATTCCTCAGGCTCAGACATGATTAAACACCATACCTTTTAAAACATTTTACTATTCCAAGATGAGGAATATATAAATAACCTCTTTCCAACTACCACTCCTCAGCCTGGAATTTAAACCAAGTGCCTTCTGGGCTTCAGTCTGCTATTGACCAGACTCCACGTAAGAAGCTGCCTTGCTGGGCAGCCTGGGAACCTGCTATGTAGGAGATGTGAAGTGAATGCGGAATGGCATAGGAAGGGGGCAAGGGGAAGCCATCGGCAAAGCGGAGCCCATGCCTTTTCTTGCCTTGGCATGTTTTAAGAAGCAACGATAAAGTTGTAACAAAGTGAAGAAGTTAGAAACAATCCAGACCTACAACGAAATTTCTACAATTTCTCCAAATGGCTGATATTAATGAGAACACAGGGTTTTCCTGAGCAAGCAGATAGGAAGCTTGAGTGTTTGCCTGAGTTGGAGTGATTCTTAATTAATATCTAAAGTAATAATATAGCACCCCAGTTGGGGTCTTAATTAAGTAGAAAGAAGTTTATATGCCAAGGTACCTGACTGGGGAGGCAGGGCATGACCTGCCTCTCTAACCTGGCCTCCTTCTCCCACCCTTGTATACCAGTCAAACTGATTGCCCTATTCACCCAAAAACTGTCATCTAAATTCCTACTTTTATGCATTTCTAACACCATAAAGGTCCTGTTCCCACCAGACCTCCTCTCATCTAAGCATTGCTCTCCCTCGGGTCCCAGTTTTAAGTGTCCTTCCCTTCCAAAACAAATTCCTTGAAAATAACAGAGCAATAATTTTAAAGCTGTGGCCCTCAGACCACCTGCTTCAGAATGGAATGCCAGTTTTGGGACCCCCACCCAGACTCATGCAGTCAGAATCTAGGGTGGTGAGTGCTTGGAACCTTAAGTTTCACAAGCTTTCCAGGCGACTCTAATGCTCATTAAAGCTTGAGTATCTCTTCTACAGCCTGGGTGCTCACTCTTCCCTCTGAACCCTGTCGTAGATATTGCCAGTCAATATCCCTACATTATCTTAGAACAATGTTTCCTTCTCTGTGGTTCTCAAGGTTTAGTGTGATTTAGAATCTCAAGAGAAATAACAGAAAAAACAGAGGCCAAGACTTGATGACTTGGAATTTATATTTTTACCAAGTTCCCCTGGTGATTATGATTCACACTAAAATGCAAGAATCACTGCATTCCTGCATTCCATTGTTTGTTATTTTCTGACTGTGGCCTGGGTCTCAAATTGAGTTATAAGTCTTTCCAGGACAAAAGACACCACTTACATCCTTTGGGATGTTCAGTGTAGAACTATCTGGATATAGTAGGCCATCAAATAGCAGGAATGGTTTTGATAATAAAGTCACGGAAGATGATGGAGATGATAATGTGACACATTTGGTTCGATTTACATTATTATGTTCCTGAGATATAATTTGATCTCTGACAAATTTTTATCCCCAAAAGATATTCTATGATCCTTTGATTCAGAAATTGTTTATAAATACCTCCTCTATCCATACACTGTGTTTCAAGAAAGTGAAATAACTAGAAGCATGGATATGCTCTTGGAGAATGTTGTAGGTTGAATTGTGTGCTCCAAAAAAGATACACTGAAGTTGTAATCCCATAAACTTGTGAATGTGAACTTATTTGAAAATAGGGTCTTTGTGGATATAATTCACTTATCATGAGATCATCTTGGGTTAGGGTGGGTTAAAAATCCAGTAGGAGTGGTATCCTTATTAGAAGAGGAGAAGACACAGAGTCATAGCACAGGGGAAAGATAACCATGTGAAGATGGAGGCAGAGATTGAAGTTATGATGCCACAAATCAAAGATTGCAGGGGATCATCAGAAGCCAAAAGACGCGAGGACGGAAGGATCCTCCCCTAGAAACTTCGGAGACTATGACAGATGGCATGTTGATTTTGGACTTCTGGCCTCCAGAACCATGAGAGAATAAATTTTTGTTGTTTTAAGCCAGATGGTTAGTGGTAATTCATTGCAACAGCCCTAGGAAACTGAGACAAGAAAGTGTACACTCTGTTGTACATTTATAACCACTGCTTCTCTGTCTTGTCACGATCTGCTCTTTCTTCTCCAAACACCCTTGGCCAGAAAAACTTTTCTAATATCATTACTATATTTTGATAATCTCCTTCACCCCATATTCCTCCAGATCTCCTTCCTGGTAAAACAACATGAAAGGTAAAACAATAAAACTTTTGGAGGAAAATATAGGAGAACATCTTGTGGCCTTGTAGTAGACAAAGCTTTCCTAAACAAGTCACAATAGTTGATAGTCATAAAAGAAGAAAAAAGTAATCAAAGGACACCAAAAAGAGATTGAAAAAGAAACTCACATAGGAGAAGATTTTCACAATCCACAGATCTGACAAAGAGACTAAAACCCAGATATATGAAGACGTTCTATTAACTGATAAGAAATGGGAAAAAGACTTGAACAGATACTTTAAAAAGAAGATAGTGGGCAGGCCACGGTGGCTCAGCAGGCAAGAATGCTTGCCTGCCATGCCAGAGGACCCGGGTTCGATTCCCGGTGTCTGCCCATGTAAAAAAAAAAAAAAAAAAAAGATAGCTATCTTTGGTAGATTGATTTATGTACCCCCAAAAAAAGGCAAATTTTCAGTTTTAATCCATGTTCCCTATGGGTTTGAACCCATTTTTTAAATAGGACCTTTTGAAGAGGGATTATTAATTAAGATGTAGCCAACTGAATGAAGGTATATTACTTGAGGTCTTATAAAAAGGAGACATAAACTGGAAGTCAGCAGAAACCAGAAGAGCAGACACAAGGAGACAGAGATTGTCACGTGGCAGAAGGCAGAGATGTATGCCAGCTGCAGACTTTGGAAAGAAACACATCCTTGTCGATGCTTGGTATTGGAATTCTATTCTTCCATACAAGGAATCAATAAATTCCTGGGATTAAGCCTTTGTTTGGTATTTGTCATAGCAGCCTGGCAAACTAAGACAATATCTAAATAGAAAAGAAAAAGGAAAAGTTCCACTTCATTAGTCAACATGAAATACAATTTAAACCATAATTAGATAATTACCCAAAGCATGGCTAAAAATTAACAAGATAGAAAATGTCATGTATCTCTGAGGATATGGAGAAAAACAGAACTTTTTATATATTCCTCATTAAAAGGTAAAGTGGTACAATCACTTTGGGAACCATTTGGATTTGGCAGTATCTACTAAAACTGAGTGTATGTGTTACCTGTAACCTAGCAATTTTAATCTTAAGACCCAACAAAAGCATATACATAATTTCATCAAGAACATACACTAGAATGCTCACAGTAGTTCTGCTCATCATCATTCCTAACTAGAAATTATACAAATGCCCGTCAATATTAGAATGGGTGAATAACAGTGGGACGCTAATGAGAACAAATGACTTACAACCAAGCTGCACAAAATGGATGATTCCCACAAACAGGAGAGAAGTCAGACATCAAAGAGCATATATTGTGTGGTTCCATTGATACAAAGGGAAAAAGAAAAGCAAAACCCATCTATGCGATCAGAAGACTGGACAGTGGCTCCCCTGGAAGGGAAGAGTAGTGACTGGAAGGGAGCTTGAGGGAGCACAAGGGAAGTTTCTGAGGGGATTGTTCCTTTATCTGCATACTGATTACAAAGGTGTGCTCAGTTTGTGAAAATTCAAGCTGTACACTTATAATATGTGCACTTCTCTGTATACACAATTTTTAAAATTAATACTTTTCAAAGACCCAAAGATCTATAAAAAGGCACAGCAGGTGTATATAAGATAAGAATGTATGTTTCCAGAAACCTACAGTCTCCAGATGGCCGCTGGACCAGATGGGTCCTGAAATGCAGAGGGCCAGCCTCTTCAGAACATCAGCTTGTTCCATCCCCCTATCCCATATTATCGACAGCTCCTTCCAACATGAAAAAGTTAGAATGGGCATAGCCCAAATACCCCTAAAGAGTGGGAGAAAGATCAAAGGTGATGGTGGAGTTATGCAGAGAAGGTGGAGTTTAACAAATGAGTATGATTGCTGAATCATTATATTGATATTTCTTTTAGTCTCCAGTATCTTAGAGTAGCTAGAAGTAAATACTTAAAATTGTGGAATTGCAACCCATACCAAACTCTGAAATCTGTTCTACAACTGATTGCTGTGGTGTGCTTTGAAATTTTTTTTTTGAATATACATTATTTTTACAAAAAAGAAAAAAAATGTCGACTGTGATGATAAAATAAATACACAAAAGAAAAAAAACATTGCTTAAAGGGCTTAAAGTTCTTCAAAAGGAAGGAGAAATTAATATTATAGACTTATATATGCTTACAATATTAAAAATGCTGTACACTTACTAGATCATTGCATGGTGCTACAGGATGGACTGATGTGCCTGAAGTCAACAGTGATTGAATACTTTACAATTGTGAAACAAGAAGTGATATGCAAAGTCAAGAAAAAACAATTTCAGAAAGTCTTGATATCTTTATGGTGATGAAGAAGAGACCCAAAATATCATCAGATTTCAAACAAAATTCTGGACCATAAGTTATTTTGACTTTGGCTTTTTAGACGATTGCAATTGAACAATTAATGGCAAGAAAGGATCTACAAAATACCAGCTTTAATAATACCGTCAATAAACCAACAAAGAATCTGTGTTTTGGTATTTAAGCTTGATGAATAAAGTGAAATATAAGAACCACATACAAAAAAAAAGGATAATATTAGCTAAGAACACATACAAACAAGATGAAATGTGAGATAAATTACTATATAAAATAGAACAAGATGGCACGTGAAAAGTTAAGATTGGAAAGAAAAAAATAATGTATGTATATGTTCCTATATGCTACACATACACAGAGCTCTGCTCCTATAGAGAACATAATAAGCTTAACAAAAGCATTTTAAAGCTGAGCACTGAAATTCCTTATGTCCCCTGTGCTAATTTGCCCATTCTCATAATTTTATTTGAAGTCACACAAAGTTTGGTATTTAGGTGTTTCAGCACATTTCTATTCTCCCAGTGGAGAACAAAAAAAAAAAGGAACATGTCACATGAAGACTTATATGCCTTAGATGAATTCTACAGACAGTTCTTAATCACCCCCAGTTTTCTTCTCTAATTCAGTCTTCTTGATTTAGAGGTCTTAGTTTTACATAGCTGTGTAGTTGATAGTTTATAATCCAGCCATGCCACCCACCTCTTCCTCCTCCGCCAGGCCATGTTCAGTTGGGAAGTTACATTTTTAACTGCCCCAGAAGAATTACAGTGATGTTGGGAATGAACTGATATAGAAAGTACAACCATAGAACTGGACAAAAGCCGATGTTTGCAATGGAAAAATTTAAAAACTAAAATAATGACCATTTAGTTAAAAACTGGGGCTTCAAGAATTAGACTTGAGCTACAAAACTTTCAGCTCCAGATAATGGGCTCAAGACCACAATTCTAAAACATAAGACATATTAACCCAAATTAAATATCAGTTTAGAAAAATGACACACCCACCATATGCTGTAAATCAGTGGCTCTAAAAGTTTCCCAGATAAGCATGGGACATTACCTGCTGTGGTGGTTTGAAGCTGTTATATACTCAAGAAAAGCCATATATTCTTTTAATCCATTCCTGTGGGACCTTTTGATTAGGTTATCTCAATTGAGGAATTGCCTCAAAGTAGGCCTTAATCCTTTTATGGGAGTCCTTTATAAGAGATGAAATTAAGAGAAGTTCATAGAGAAAAGCCATGGAGAAGCTAAGAGAGGACCCATAGAAGCTCAGAGAGGAAGCCACTGGAACCAGAAGCTGAAATCAATGAAACCCAGGAGTGAAGGACCTGCAGACATTGGCTGTGTGCCTTCCCATGCGACAGAGGTGCCCCGGATGCCATCAGCCCATCTTCAGAGTCCAGATATCATCCTGTTGATGCCTTGAGTTGGACATTTTCACAGCATAAGAAATGTAAATTGTAAGTTAATAAATCCCGATTGTAAAAGCCAACCCATTTCTGGTATATTACATTCCAGCAGCTTTAGCAAACCAAAATATTGGGGAACTTGCTAGAAATGCCCATTCTCAGGACTACACTAGATCTGGATATGGGGCCCAGCAATCTGTGTTTTAAAAAATCCTTCAGGTGATTAGGATGCTACCTAAAATTTGAGTGTTCTGTAAAGAGCTTCAGTTAAAACATAACCATTGCTCAACATCAGGCAAATACATTTTTCACATATTTGAATGAGCACAGTGTAAAATTCACTAGATTTTGGATTTAATCTGATAGGCCAGCAATAGGAAAGGAATACTTAGTTACAAAAACGACCTTTATGCACAGGGGCACTTATGTGAGTTGGGGTGGATGCATTTGCAAGCAGAAGCCAGATCTCTATGCAGCCACAGGTGCCACAGCAACCTGATTTTGTACATTCATTCTGTTGTTGATTTGTAACCTATAATTATTTCATTTGCTTGGGTTTGAAAAATTCTTTAAATTTCAGAACTCTACCCACCAACTGGAGACTTCTGGAAACACCAAAATATAGACATACAAGTCCATAAAAACAGTTCAGAGAAATTTAAGGCAGCAAGTGAAAGCTTAAATTTTCTTTTGGGGAAATTGTGAATACCAAAAAAATCTCCCAAATAAGACTTTAAAGATAAATTGGCATAATGTCATCAAAGGAAAACAAATTAGGCTGAGAGGAGACCTTCAGAATCATAATTTCCTATGGGAAAAACGCCATCATTTAAGTTTGGATTTAAACATTTATTGGACATCCATAATATAAAAGGTCCTGCATTAGTACTCTATGTAACAAGAAGATCAGAGTCCTCTGATGGGGTGGAATATTCCCATCTCCCTTTAAAATAAAATCCCCTTTTAACACAGGGTGATTATGGCAAGAGAATTAGCTTACAAAATTTAAAAAAAAAAAAAAAAAGGAAGGAGAGGGAGGCAGGGGATTTTATGGGTTCATCCAACCAAACTTTGGTAAGTGCAATGACTTTTGCGTAACAAAAGTCTAGAACCAGAGATTCAATCACCATCTGGATACTATATTTCCATCTCTTGCTCTACTTCTGTTTTTGTTAGCAGCGCTCCCTCTTTAAAACAGCTTTATTGAGATATAATTTACATGCCATATGTTTCAGTTTGCTAAAGCTGCCAGAATGCAGTATCCCAGAAACGGACTGGTTTTTATGAAGGGGATTTATTAAGTTATGTTACAATTCTAAGGCCATGAAAATGTTCAAATTAAGGCATCAACAAGAGGATACCTTCACTCAATAAAGACAATCACATCCAGGGTTTCTCATGGTAATGTCTCCTGTCCTTCTCTCCCAGGTTCTGGTGTCCGATGGCTCTCTCAGCTTCGGACATCTCCTGCGGAATTTTCTTCTGCATCTCAAATGTCTGCGGCATGTTTTCATCTCTGCTCTCTGTGTTGGCTCTAAGTTCTCTTTTTCTCTATGTCAGCTCTGAGTTCTCTCTCATAAACTCCAGGAAAGGATTAATAACTCACCTGGAGTGGGCAGGGTCACATCTCCATGGAGATAGCCTAAGCAAAAGGTCCCACCCATCAATAGGTCTGCCCCCACAAGATTGGATTAAAAGAACATGGCTTTTCTGGGGGTACATAATAGCTTCAGACCAGCACACCATACAATCCAACAATTTAAAGCACAAAATTAAGTGGCTTTTAGTATATTCACAGAGTTTTGCATCTATCACCACAATCAATTCGAGAACATTTTCATCACCCCAAAAAGAAACTCTGTGCCCTTTAGCCATCACTTCCTAATCCTTCCATATCCTAGCCCTAGGAAACCCTAATCTACTCTTTGTCTCTATAGATTTACTCATTCTGAAAATTCCATGACTGGCTTCTTTTACTTAGCATAATGTTTTCAAGTTCTGTGCTGGTTTGAAAGGATGTTTGTCCCCTAGAAAAGCCATGTTATAATCTAAATCCCATTTCATAAAGGCAGAATAATCCCTATTTAATCCTGTATGTTTGAAACTGTAATCAGATCATCTCCCTGGAGATGTGATTTAATCAAGAGTGGTTGTTAAGCTGGATTAGTTGACAACATGTCTCCACCTATTTGGGTGGGTCTTAATTAGTTTCTGAAGTCTAATTGAAACATTTGGAAAGAGGAAAGAGGAAACATTTTGGAGAATGAAAGAGATTTAGAGAGAGCCAGAGAAGAATGACATAGCCATGAGAAGCAGAGAGCCTACTACCCAGCGACCTTGGAGATGAAGAAGGAAAACGCCTCCTGGGGAGCTTCATGAAACAGGAAGCCAGGAGAGAAAGCTAGCAGATAATGCCTTGCTCACCATGTGCCCTTTCAGCCAAGAGAGAAACTGTGACTGTGTTTGCCATATGCCTTCTCATTTGAGAGAGGAACCCTGAACTTCGTCGGCCTTCTTGAATCAAGGTATCTTTCCCTGGATGCCTTTGATTGGACATTTCTGTAGACTTGTTTTAACTGGACATTTTCTCTGCCTTAGAACTGAAAACTAGAAACTTATTAAACTACCCTTTTTAAAAGCCATTCCATTTGTGGTATGTTGCATTCTGACAGCTAACAAACTAGAACAAGGTCTAACCTCTTTATAACACATATCAGTACTTCATTATTTTTCACTGCCAAATAGTATTCCACTGGCTGAATATCACATGTTTTATTTATCTAGTCATCAGTTGGTGGAAATCTGGGTTATTTCCAGTTTTGGACTAGCAGCATTCTCTTAAACTCATTTCTCCAAGGGGTAGGAACCTAGCCACCCCCACCTCTGTGTTCACTCCTTATCCATAATCTCTCCACAATCAAACAAGGAAACACTCTTCCCTTGAGGCTTCAGAAAACTGACTTAGTGAAACTCACCCAATGGGCCAGGGAGATGCAGATGCTAACTAACAAGGTGTCTCTCCTGTCCAGATCCTTTGTCTACAGCAGGTGAATTAAGTGTTTCCTGAAAGGCGTGGGTACTATAGGAACTTTTCGTTGGGCAGCCTCCCACATTTTTGTCTCTGTTAGCTCTTTTCTTTTCAACATTTTCACTGAACCTCAGGCATACGAAGCCAGGAAGCTTGACATCTTCCCATCTGAAACCATCAAGCTTAAAAAGAAAGCTACAACAATATACATCAATTATATTGAATGCAGAAACAGATAGGAGAACCCAGCTGTCCTATATTAAGCCAGAAATAAAAGGGACTGCTAAAAAATGTTGGGAAAAAAGGTCCTAGAATCCTCAAGAACAAAGTAACATACTAGGTGGGTCCAGACTCAAAAGCAAGGGGATTAGGTAATGTGAAGGAAATTGATCCGGTTAGTCAATCATAAGATATTTAAGTATCTGCTCTGAGCTGGACATCCTGATAGATAGAAAAGCTAATAAGACCCACAAAACAATTTGGTGACTGCATTGATCTTTCTAAGCCCTTCTTTTTTTTTTTGGCTCTTGTTTCGGTTTTTCTTTTTAACTCCTGGTAGTCTATGAGTGGATAGGCTAGGCATAGCATGCCCCAGGGATTCAAAGTCGTACATTTCTTCCACCGATTCAGTCACCGGGCTTTGCTCTGTTCTATGGCACCAACATGCAGCAAGTTCTTCAAAACTAGGTTTTGGACTTCAAAACTAGGTTTTGGACTAAGGTCAGAAGAAAGAACAAATTCATGCTGATAAACTACATGAAGGTTACCAGGCACTAGTAACCTTTTCTGTTTTGTTTTTAGCCAAGGTAAGGATTGAACATATTAAGGAAGAATTCCAGATGGACAAGACCTTTAGATTTTGTGGTCCTTACTCCCTAACTCCAATCTGTTACATTTCACCTTTCTTTGGGGGCTCCATCTCCACCACTGTCACAACTACCGTTGTCCTGAGAATGTCTAGTTAGCTCAGACAGAGACTTTAACATAGCTAAGACAGGCTGGAGTTGGCAAACATTATTGGAGGGCAGTGTGAAAATAAGGAAATGTAGCAAGAAACAGCATTCGCTCTGAAGTCCATCAAAACTCCTATGCTTCTTCCTACCTAGGGGACCCTGGAAAAGCAGTTTATACTCTTTTAGCTCTTTTTTGTCTTCTGGAAAATGAGACTTAAAAACTTATTTTATAGCTTATAATGAGGGTTAAATAAGGTTTATTTGCTCGATAGACTTATAGTGAGTCAGATGCTGTTTTAGATACAATGAACAAAAACAATCCCTGTCCTCATGGAGCTTAAAATCTGTAGGAGATAGATGATTACAAATAAAGAAAATATACTTCCTATATATTTTTTACACAATGAGATAATATATATGTATTCATGTCCAAATGAAAATAAATAACTTGCCATTTGAAAAACACCTGCAGTTTGTACCTGTTGCTCAAGAATATAGTTCTGGAGGAATTTGTCTGAGATGAGCATTTCAAGGGGGAATTTCTTATCCAAAGGAAAAACCCAAATGCCTCCTCACCAATATTCTGGAGAAGGAGGAGCTAGATTTCTATGTGTAATAATGTAAAAGTCTGGTCTGGGACAGTAAGACAGGTGGAGAGAAACTTGGCCTAAGCCCAGCGTGTACAAAGTTGAGAGAGGCACAGGCTGGCCAAGGTGGCAGTCTGGGGCCTCAGAAGGAAGCAGCCAACAGCTGATCCCCTCTGAGGGAGCTTGGTTCATGGTCTCCAGGAGTAGGGAGAGCTGATATATGGTCTTAAGTTTCCACCTTGGCATTTTAATTAACTTATACTATCCTCAAGTCATTGGTAAAGTTGTTTCTTTTTTTAACTTTTTTATTGTATGATATAACATATATACAAAACAAAGAAATAAAAGAACAATAGTTTTCAAAGCACTCTTCTACAAGTAGTTACAGGACAGATCCCAGAGTTTGTCATGGGCTACCATATGATCTTCTCAGATTTTTCCTTCTAGCTGCTCCAGAATATAGGAGGCTGGAAGACTTAAATATTTACCATCACAATCAACATTTTTTTTCCTTCTTTTTTGTGAAAAATAACATATATGCAAAAAAGCAATACATTTCAAAGCACAGCACCACAACTGATCATAGAACATATTTCAGAGTTTGACATGGTTTACAATTCCACAATTTTAGGTTTTTGCTTCTAGCTGCTCTAATTGATAAAACATTGGTAAAGTTTTATCACTCCCTAAAACCTGGTAGCTAAAAAAGGAGAAACTCATGAAGATGAGACATTGTAGAAATGAGCCTCAGGTGACATCCACCGAACATTTAAAAAGGAAACCCCAAGTGTGGAAGAATTTGGGAATGTTATGGGCACATATGCCAAGTTCTGAACACATAGTAGACACGCAATGTTCATTTCCTTCCTCATTCTCCTTTGTTTCCAATGGGGCGGGGTTGGTGAGGCTCAAAGAGGTGAGAAGTGGTTCATCCAATAAGGAATATTTTCTGGAACTACTATAGTTATTTGGACTACAAGGTAATCTTGATTCAAAATGCTAGTACAAGTTTTCAAAGCTCCTCACTTCCCAGTCCTTGGACTGTTAACCACATGACAGATCCCATCTTTCTTTCTGCTACATAAGAGTGGAGCTCAAATGATATTGTTTTTGTCCCTGTCACAGCTTAAGATAATTCTCATTGGGCAACAACTTAAAGACCTCAGCTCTGTTCTGTTTGCTGGTTGTAAATTTCTTCTCCACATACTTGAGAGAAGCTTTCAATTTGGCATGCTTGGTGCCATCTCTAAGACTTCTCTTTCTCCCTACCCATAGCACAACCTGACCATGTGATCGCCATCCAAAGGCTAACACAGTAGACACAAATCACATAACCAATATACCAAGGACACTATTGGCAGGATGATGGTTCAGACACACTGCAGTGATAATTGTCTTTCTCTTTATTCTGTATTCTTCATTTAAGTGCTTCTCATCAAAGTACCATGTAGTTTGTTTTTCTCTCCTTTCCAGTATTTCTTTTTCAGATCCCTTGGATTGAGAATTGCTATTTACAGATAAGCTTGGGGATGGAGTTTGGCTGTAATGACACAATTCCATCTGTTTAACTTCATGATGAAGCATGCTGGAAAGATTTTGGAGCTGGCAAACGTTTTGTAGGCTAGTAAATATCTTGTGGGCACTTTAATGCACTTTTTTTTTTTTGCTTTTTTCCAAGGCTGCTGCAAGTCTGCAATGGAAGAATGGGCTCTTCCTTTAATTTTCAGAAGTAGGCCATTCTCAAGTAGAAGGAATGCATATTTAACTTCATGATAGCTGAACTTGGCTGCTACGGCTGCATTCTTGATCTACTTTGAGCTTGGCAGGCCATCCTAATACTTGTGTTTGGTCTATAAATGAGAGAACTCTTATTTTCCTTGGTTGGGAACTTAAAAATTTCAAGCATATATTTTTCTTTTGATAGTTTAATAAATAATACAAAGATTATATGAACAGCTGAGCTTTGCCCATCCTGGCAAACCAGTAAAGAGAATATATTTACAAGATGTTTATGTTTCATTGCCTTGATTCTGTGTTGACTAGCCAACCAACCAGTTTCTTCATACAGAGGTTAATTTACAGTCAAATCCTGATAACAAAGTATTTTATCCTGAACTACCTGCTCAATCAATTCAGCATGGAGTTCTGGTTTTAACATAAATACTATTTTTTAAAACATATAGTCACACAGTTTAAATGCTCTAATTTAAATCCAGAGATACCACTTTTATTTGGTTCAAATCCGTGTCCTGAATCCTGGGACAGGACAGTGGGCTGACCACAATCTTTACTTCTGTCCACCTTCACACATCCAACCAGATTCACAAGCTCACAAGTATGTTGTCACAACATGCCAGAAGGAAATTTTATTATAAGAAATGCATAAGCCGGCGGCTGCCGTGGCTCAGCAGGCAGAGCTCCGACCTGCCGTGCTGGAGGTCTGGAGTTTGATCCCTGATGCCTCCTGCCCATATGCAAATTTAAAAAAAAAAAAAAAGAAATGCATAAGCCTTCAGTGTTTTGGAACATCTCAAGAGAGCACTTTTTTCAGACATTAATTCATTTAACAAGTAATTACTGTATACCTGTTTCGTGCCAGATTCTAGGGACTGGCACTAAATCAAAGAGATAAATTTCCTATAGTCATAGGCATGCATTCTGATATGTGTGTGTGTGTTTGCAGGGGAAGATGGACATAGAAGAAAATAATGGGATGATGACCTAATATGAAGTTACCTATGATGAGTGTGAAGAAGAAATAGTTACCTATGATGAGTGTCTGTAGGAATCAAGTAGGGATGGTCATTCATATTTTAAAACTGTAACTTCTGTATGAGACTAAAGCAAGAAATGTTTATTTGGTACAAAATTTATATTTTGACTTGTTTATTACCTAATTTAACTTATGTGGACAGTTTAATTGAACATAGGGCATGAGATTTTTTAGGTTTGTCCAGATTAGTGTGATGCCCCAATAAACCCCAGAGTGATCTGAATAGTGAATAAAGAAGTATTTCCAGGGCAGGCAATGGTGGCGCAGTGCAGAGCTCTTGCCTGCCATACTGGAGACCTGAGTTTGGTTCCCGGTGCCTGCCCATGCAGTAAAAAAAAAAAAAAAAAAAAAAAGTATTTGCAAAGTCCCCTTGGGGGAATGGGGAGAAAGGAGGAAATATTCAACTTCCCCAGGAAAAAAGAAAAAAGAAGTATTCTAAAGTCCCCTTGGGGGAATAGGGAAAAAGGAGGAAATTTTCAACTTCCCCATTTGGAGAATTCCTGATAATCTGGCAAGCAGTGGGGACAACCAAATCAATAGGCTGAGCCCTCAGTCTTGAAGTTTGTTCATATGGAAACTTATCCCCACAAAGGATAGGCTAAGCCTATTTAAAATTAGGCCTAAGAATCACCCCCAGAGAACTTCTTTTGTTGCTCAGATGTGGCCTCTCTCTCTCTCTCTCTCTCTCTCTCTCTCTCTCTCTCTCTCTCTCAGCCAACATGGCAAGTGAACTCACTGCCCTCCTCCTCTCTATGTGGACATGACTCCCAGGAGTGTAAACCTCCCTGGCAACATGGGACAGAAATCCTAGAATGAGCTGGGACTCAGCATCAAGGGATTAAGAAAACCTTCTTGACCAAAAGTGGGAAGAGAGAAATGAGACAAAATAAAGTGTCAGTAGCTAAGAGATTTCAAAAAGACCTGAGAGGTTATCTTGGAGGTTATTCTTATGCATTATTATAAACATCCGCTGTTTATTTTATGGTGTATTAGAGTGGCTAGAGGGAAGTGCCTGAAAATGTAGAGCTGTGTTCCAGTAGCCATGTTTCTTGATGATTGTATAATGATATAGCTTTCACAATGTGACTGTGTGATTGCAAAAACCTTGTACTGATGCTCCTTTTATCTATGGTATGGACAGATGAGTAAAAAATATGGATAAGAAATAAACAAATAAACAAATAGGGGGAACAAATTTAAAATAAATTGAGTAAATTGAAATATCAGTGGTCAATGAAAGGGAGTGGTAAGGGGTATGGCATGTATGAGTTTTTTTCTTTTTTCTTTCTTTTGCAGGAGAGATGCAAATATTCAAAAACTGATCACGGTGATGAATACACAACTATGTGATGATGTAGTGAGCCACTGACTGTAGCCATGGCAAGAATGTTTATATGTTTTGTGCTGTTCATAATAAAAATTTTAAAGAAAAAAAAAGAATCAAGTGCGGTGTATGTTAGAAATGCAAACTCCTGGGTCCATCCACACAAAATTAGAGTATTCTGAGGCCTCCCATTGTACCTTGAAGAAGGTTCTCCAATGTCTCTTCCAGTCTCTCTGGGGAAAATCTGAATAAGCTGGAGTTCTACCTTGCTGCTCTCCACCCTGAGTAGGGAAAAGTGAGGTTCACTGCATTGCAGGCTGCTCTCTGCATGGCCATCGATGCCCAATGCAGAGGGGCACTTTTCTAGCAAACTTTCTACCAGGGAATTGCAGCTTCAGCTGCGCTAGCAAACGCCTCTGAAGTTTGCTGTGCTACGAGCCCCTGACAGGGTTGCTATAGGCAGGAGTCACATTAAAGAAAGGCAGGACATGTTAGAGAGAATCATTTATTATCAAAGGCTGTTCAGTTAGATTTCCTTCCGAATAATACTGGGTCCAGACATCAGACCTTTCCTACTCAAATAACAGTGTTTTCTACATATGTTTTCTCATTACCTGAGCCTCAAATGCTGTGTGTGAGAGAGAGAGAGGGATAAAAAGACAGACACAGAGAGGGAGACTGAAACTATAAAGCTTTTTAAAAGAGGGCAGCTTATTTCCCTAGAAGTCCCCCTTGGGTCAGGGAGAAGGGTTAGTAGTCTAAATTGAATGCATGTTTTTATTATTTACATTTGAACAAATGTAAATGATATCTGTAATTCCATAGATAATTAGACTTGGAGAGGATCTTAACCAACATCTACTCAGTTAACAGGTGAGGAAAGTGGGGACCAGTGAGACAACTGACGGCTCCAGCGGTTCATAGCAATGTGGAAGTGCCAGGTTAGAGTGTGACCTCCCGATGCTTGTCCAGTTTTACATCCTGAAGGAAAATGCTTCAAAAGTTTTGCTATAATATCACTTGCCCAGACTTCCTCGATACAGCCCCTTTCTGTAAGTCCCAAAGGACTCTATTAATCTTTTAATCAGAAAAGAAACTACCAACTGTTAACTAAATGGATGCCTAGAAAGGCCCCCAACTAAAGCTAACTCAAGTGTACCTAGAGAGTAAGTGATAGGTTCTCGTGGACACTAGTTGAAGTTCTGGGTACTTTGCTTCTACTTATCTCCATTTGATGTGAGAACCCCATGGAGAAATGGGAGTGAAGGGTGAAATTTTGAAGGTCTTATGCTGTGTTGGCACAGTTAGGAGGACAGAAAAGTTTGTGTGGAGCTCCAGGATCCACTCTCTAAAAATAACTCAGGGGAATGGCCCAGAACCTGCCACCAAGGGCTCTGGATGGGGCCCAGCAACCTGGAGTATAAAGACCCTCCTCGGGAGAGTCACATTGAGAGAGAAAGGCCCTTTGGGTGGCAGCTTTGGTTAAAAGAAAGGAAATTTGGCTGAAAAAAGATCCTCACCTCAGAAAATAAATAAATGTCTCAAACAAGGCCACCATAGCCCCTCCTCGTAAATGCTGAGCCCAACTTCACCTATGTCCTGGGGGCCAGACTAAGACAATGCATGCAAATGAATTAGATCAACCAGGGTTGACAATAGTGCTGAAGATCTGAAATCTACAGGCAGGACTTAGAATCGTCAAGTCCGGTGAAATCTGGGCTTAGGTGAATGAGGTAAAGAATGGCCCTTTCAGATCTCATCCTAGAATACTCCTCCCTGCCCCCACCCCCATCAAGGTCCTAACGGCCCCAAATCCTGTCTCTTCCAAGAAGACAAACCGCATCCTCCCAGACAGAGGACGGCCTGCCCAGACTCCTCTACTGGACCCCTAACTCTGCAGCCTCAGAATTCTCTGCTCTGGTTTCTCGTCTACCAGTTCCCTCCTCTCAGTCACCTTCACACCCTGCCCATGAGCAGTGCAAGTTTAGTTTGCCCTTGGCAGCAATAGCAATGGAAGTATTGTAGTAATGTAAAGGTTTAAAATGCCAAGGTTAGGAATTCCTGCAGCCACTAACTGGAATGACGGGGAAGTATTCCTAAGTGCAAAAATCTCCTGTATTGAGAACTGAGTGCTAGAACACCTTTCTTTTTTTTTTTTACAAGAACCTGTTCATAGATATCACCTTGTTGTTCAAGATGTAATGGAGAGGCTGGAGGGAACTGCCTGAATATGTAGAGCTGTGTTCCAGTAGCCACGTTTCTTGATGATGATTGAACAATGATATAGCTTTCACAATGTGACTCTGTAATTGTGAAAACCCTGTGTCTGATGCTTCTTTTATCTACCATATCAACAGACGACTAGAACATATGGAATAAAAATAAATAATAGGGGGAACAAATGTTAAAATAAATTTAGTTTGAAATTCTAGTGATAAATGAAAGCGAGGGGTAAGGGGTATGGTATGTATAATCTTTTTTTTTCTGTTATCATTTTATTTCTTTTTCTGTTGTCTTTTTATTTCTTTTTCTAAATTGATGCAAATGTTCTAAGAAATGAGGAACATGCAACTATGTGATGATATTAAGAATTACTGATTATATATGTAGAATGGAATGATATGTTAATATTTTTGTTTGTTGTTAATTTTTTAATTAATAAATAAAAAAGAAAGAACCTATTCAATTCCACATCCTCCACGAAGACATTACACATTACTTTCATGCAAGTAGCCACTATTGCTCTTTTATCCAGATCTTCTTCCCTCTGACAGCTTTTCCACTTTTGTATTTGACAGCTGCTCAAACTCTCATGTATTTTAATTATTAAATAGCATCTAGATTAGGAACACAGATTTTGATATCAAATAGATCTGAGTTCAAATCCTCAGCTGCCACCTATCAACCATGTCCCCTTATTTAATAGCTTCTCTAAGTCTCAGTTTTCATAATCATAAAATGGGAAAATAGAAATGCCTACCAATTAGGGTTGTTGTTAAGATTAAGTGAGTCAAATGTCAATTGTCTAGCATAAACCCTTAGATATAGAAGGCCAGTAATAAATCTTGGTGGTTATTTTACTACCAATAAATAACAAATAGCCCTTTTGTTAAAGAAAGACAGAAGCTCTCTGCTCCAAGCTATGGCGATGGCAACATCAATTAAGACTGGGCTTCACTGTCTTTTCCCATAGAGAAAAGTGACCATTAGCGATGTGATTGCAGACTTCACCCAAGTAGAGTGGCCCCCGCGGATACATCTCAGACCAGGCTGTTCAGAAATGTCATGCTGGAGGGAAGAAATCACCTGGTGTCCAAACAGTATTAGCTCTGGGTATCAGCTGTGAATTCCCAATTGGAACAGGGAGAAGAACTGTGGAGAGAAGGATTAGGATTTCTCTGAGACCAGAGACCAGGCAGGAAAAGTGACATTTAAAAAACAAGAAAATATTCCATGCATCGTATCTGCAGAAAGGACAGATTCCACATCCTTCAAGGCAGAGATTTCACACTCAAGAGGATCCCTTTGCAAGTGCTAATTTGGTAGAAGACAACACTCACCGCTCCCATTGACACAATATGTGTTAATTTACATGGGAAAGAAACCCTGTTTCAGCAAACAATTTTGAAAAGTCCTTGGTGACCAGTAAAATGCATACAAGAAATAAATCATACAAATGTAGAAAAAAAATTTTAAAAGAATACATCTTAAGATGCTACACTGTTTTTTAAGAAATGGATCCCTTTGAGAATATGATTAATAATCCCTTAGAAAATACACATACACAGAATTTTTGCATATAATTTCAGGGGACTCATTGAAGCCTTGCAGCCATCAGTTAACCTCACTTTAAGATGCCCTAGAGGAAAGCATACTTCAGCTTCCAAGATATATGATTTTTGAGGGTTGAAATCATGCTTTCCACCTCTTACTCCCTCATAGCACCTATAACAATGCCTTGTGCTTGGAAAGCACTCAATAAAAATTTTAAGATTTGATGATGCAAAAGTTTAGTTCTCTATTGAATGTTAATATTAGGCTTTAAAATTTTTGGACTTAATTCTCTTTATTAATGGAGTTAAAATTTTGTTTTGCCTTCCTACTCTTTATGTTCATACTACCTTTGCTTAGAGTATAACTTATCAATTCCAGCTGGGATTCTCAGTCTCAAAAATTCTGTGGCCAGTTCTAAGGAAGGGCAAGCCAGGCTCTCCAACCAAATCATGGCAGGGGAGAAGAGAGCACATTCTCAGCGAGTGCCTGACAAACAGAGTGACCTACAGTAGCCATTCATGTTTGATCAAACTCATACTAAACTTAACTTGCTACGTGGGCTAGAAGTTGGGCAAAAAAATTCCATAAGGACTCTGACAATAATTCCCTCACATTACTGAACACCTTTGTAAATGTAGACACACTGTAAACACACGTTCCTTTATCCAAAAGAATTGATGAAAGGGATGTTTGTCAAGGTGTAAATATAGTGATATGGCATGAGCTACATGTTGCATCCTACCCTCCCTCTTTCCCTTCCTTTCAAGATTTGTTTGTTTTCCCTCCTCTCTGCTCACCTCCTGTTAATAGCTGTAGCACACTTGAGAGAAGCAGATATTGACTGGAAATAACATATGTTACTTTGTTCTGTCGGTGTCTACCTTTCCTGAAGTAACCTATCAATTAATTGTGAACACTGACACTTAATAACAACATGCATTGAAAATGCAAATTTAAGAATGAAAAAAAAGAAAAGAAAAATTAAGGTCTCCTTTTATAAATCCTGTTGAACTTTGGACTTCAACATTTCTGACCCCTTTCCTTTTTCCAACACATGCGTGACAGATTCTAAGCAGTTTCTTTTTCACTGAGCCTTTGCGTTCTTTGAACAAAAAGACTCTGGCACCCTGCTCGTAGGAATTTCAAGCAGGCTGACGAGCAAGCTCTGACTTGTTTAAAATACTGCTGAGAGCATTAGGAAGGAATACGCAGGAGTTATGAACAGATTTTGCTGATTCTGGCATTCTGTTTTGCACTGTCTTCTTCCTTCCTTAAAGTCATGTTTACGGATTTGTTTTGCAAGAGGGCAAATAACCAACTGATAGATTTGCAGTACAGATTTCCTTCACTGGCCTTAATAAACAGAAATGAATATAAGGCAAAGCTCCGACCCCATGGGACATGCTAGCGTCCATTCACAGTCACACACGCACTTGACATGCATGTGCACACACATACACTTTGACGCCTGAAATAAACTTCTACACACGCTGTGTATATGAAGACCTATTTGTGAAACAACCAAAAGATTCTTGAGCCCCAAAGTCTGGTCTCTCCACATCCAAGAACAAGCCAATTTCCTTCAGTTCTCTCCTAGCTCTCTGGCACTCTTGTCTGTGAGTGGAAATCGGAGGAGCTTCTCAGGAGGCGCCTTCCTATGAGAACAGCAGAAATTTCAGGCCCAGTCTAGTCACCCTGTGTCTTTCTTCCCAGCTTCCTTTTGCACACTTTCTCCTCATGTACCAGCAAGCAAACCAGGACACTCAGTACCTTCTTTTCCTCCTGACTCTTACTGACCCTGGACATCTGGGCCAGTCATGAGTGAGTTAAACTTTCTGTCTTCCAGCCTCACCCCACCCTTTAATAATCTTGCTAATGAGTAACCTTGGAGACAGAGATAAGAAGATCCAATCAGTAACAGCTGGGTTTAGAACAAAGCTTCGGTTTAAAAACCAGGATCGGGAGTAAGTTCAATGAAATGGTAAATTTGTCCTATTGCCAAAGTCGAGAACCCCTGTGGGGCGAAGCCAGTGAGCCTACCTGGTGGATCCAGGGTATCTGAGAGGAGACAATCTGCCCATCTTCTGACTGCCTTTAGCAAAGTTGGGCTCTCCACTTTGCATTCCCTACATAATTCTAACAGACAACCTTAAGCTCGGCCAGACGCCAATAAGACTCAGGGCACCCAGCAATCAAGATATCATTTTTTCCTGGTTCACATTATCTCCAAGTGTCTAAATATGAACTTTTCCTCTTCCAGGCCAAAAGAAAGGCATTCTCCAAACACAAAATGTTTACAGAAAGCAGGATAGGCAAAGCACAGACTGCAGCCTGGTTCTGGCACATGTTGATGCTGGGTCCCTTCCCACCATTTTGCTGCCCTTGTCCAGTACGATGACATGCACAGGGGCCAGCCTGTGGTGGACTTAGCTGCAGCAGCATGGAGAGGCAGGACCCTCCAGGATCTCTGCTGCCTGCAAGGGGGGCTCAAATAACCAAAGCAAAGGATAACAGGAGAATAACTGTTCTCTGCTCTTTTCAGGACCCCTAGAAGTCAGTAACAGCTTGATTCCCACAGGGAAAGCATTTTCACTTTGGAAAACAGAACATTTTTAACTTTGCTGATAACCCACATTCAAAAAGCCCAACCACAAAAGCAAATATATGATGTCAATGGAACTTATGAAGTTTGCAATCTTCAGATTTTGCACACCCAAAAGGTGTTGTCTCCTTTGACACTGACCCTTTCACTGCTGCTATCGCTGTCTATGTGTTTAGGGTTTCTAAATGTCACGTAAAGATTCCCAAGGCTCATTTAAACAGAAGGCTACCTAGTAAGGCACTAGAAGTGTGCCTCTCGGCCCCTTCTATTCTTCTCCTTTCATCCCTCCTCAAATTATCACTCTCTGCTTTGGCCATGGCAAAGATGGGGAAACAATGTTCAAGCTTGCTTCAGTTATAACAGGTATTGCTGCCAAGGTAACAGCAGACCAGTTCTAAGTGAGTGATGTAGAAATGTGTTCTGCCACTAGTGATGGGGGCTGTAGGGCAGCACCTGCTTCTCCCCCGTCCCCAAATACTTAAATGAAAAGTCCCTTCCTTCCCCATTGTAAGCAAACCCTTATCACCTTCGCTTCTCACAACCAAACTTCTCATAGTCAACTTCCTCTGGAACTCAATCGGAGAAAGTAGATCATTCTAACTGCTCAACAGAAACATCTTCACACATTTACCTTCTTTCCCTTGTCTCTTGATTTGTTGTGACCTACATGGCACTCCCTGATGGCCAGAGAGATGGAAGACGGAAAGGAAATTAGAGACAAAAAAGGAAAGTGAAGATGAGAAGGGAATGAAAATGCAGTTGAATAGGGACCAGCCATCCACCTGCCCTGCCCTGGGACCAGCTGAATAAGTACCATGATTTCTCTGAGTAGAGTCACTTTTTTTCCAGATAATAAAGGGCAGACAGGTGCTCTATTTGCTTGTCCCTTCATCTGATATTACACATTGCATCATTTGGTCCAGCGAGTGAAACTGCTTACAAATATGGTCACAATATATCTCTATTTCTACTTTTTCAACAAGGACCTCTACAGAACTTGTAGAGACCTAATTTTAAGTGTCTCTGCTTTTTTTCCAAGTGGGAAAAATAAAGACTACTTTAAAATCTGGAATCATTGTTCTATTGACTCAACAAAACACTGCCTTTGAAAAAGCAGACAAGTTCCCATGGTAAATCCCCTGGCCAGGGGCTGATTGTAATTTTTTTTATCTCAGGTGTTAAGTTTATATTAGTAGTATTCTGATAACTTGTGACCTCTGGGCTCAAGGTTTTATGGGAATAAATTAGGTTTTATGTCCTTTATTATGGTAGTTAAATAGTTATAGAGTAAAAAAATCTTTAAAATGTGAATTTTCATGTGCCTAATTTTGGAATGATTACTTGCTGTCCAATATTCTCCTTTTTTGATGCCACCAGCTTGACCTGCCTTTCACCCACAGCCTTCCCTTAGCATACTAATGTTAGGGGATTGAAAGGCATTTGCTAAATTACCATGCAGCTGAAAGAATGCTGAATGGGCAGCTAGAAGAGCCAATGAGCTGTTCTCCCAGGATTGTGGGAGGCAATCCTCTAGAAGTCAAAAATCCTGAAGGCAACCCTGAGGCAGAGGGATTTCCTTCTTCTTGGAGAAGCATCATCATTTCCAGGGAAATTAGGAAGGTGGTGTATACCTTCGTCTCTCACAATGGCAATGGGTGAATTCTAAGCAGGAAAGAAGCTTCTCCGATTTCTCCTTTTCTTTATTTTTTATTTCTTTTTTTGAATTAGTAATCTCACATTGAGAATAAGAAATCTCTAAAGATTTGTCTTCGACTTGTGAATCTGAGAAGATGGACTCTGGGTACTCACCATGTATGTTGGCATTCTCTTAGGGATGTGCAGTAGCATTTTAGACATTAGCCTCAGGCCCACAGTAGTATGTAATGGCAAAGATCCTCCAACCTGTGACTTTCCTGTTTCTAATAACTTCTGCCGCACTTTCCATCTGGTTTTCTGTTGGCAGCACAGGCTAGATTATATTTCTATATCCCCTGCTGTGGGTACCCAGAGGGTACTTACAAGTGAGGGTCTTAAGTTGGAATTCTAGCTCTTTCACTCACTCAAGAAAGCATAATATTGGTGAGCAAGGATAATATTATAAGGTTGACCTTGAATCTACTATCATTTATATTAAAAAAACAACAAAACAACATTCACGCATGCCAATATTACTGGATACTACTAGCAGCAAATGCCTACCACAGCACACATCCCACAACAGATAATACAACGTAGTATAATATTGACATTGGGGTGCAGGAGCTCAATCCCTTACCGTGTAACATGGTCAGGCTGCTTATCCTTTCTGAACATGGTTATCCTTTGCAGAATGGGGATGATAAGGACTGATAGTTCATGAGGTTGCACATTCTCTAGTGCATGTCAAGCTTTTACATTAATGTTAAATATTAAGAAAACAATATTGTAGTAAAACAATAAAAGTTTAGAAAACATTTGTATAACTCAACTGGTTTAGAAGTCGCAGAGCAAGGGAAATCCCTGCAACATGACATTGTGGGGAGATTCTCAGACATTGTAGTTCTTTTAACAGCATGCCACTGTATGTTCTTTCCCAAATATCTGTACGTGACTCTTTAAATAAATCCTCAGTTACACTCGATGTTG
>PVIY010022795.1:0-40265 GCA_004026745.1 Myrmecophaga tridactyla | reverse complement strand
GTCAAGCCAGCCTCTCCTGAGAGTTAATTGAGTAGTTTCATCAGAGTTGCCAGCTTCTGGCCTGCTGTACAGATCTTGGACTTTTACATTCCCATAGTTGCCCAGCCAGCCTCTCATATGAGTTCATTGAGGACCTTCATTGGTTACCAACTTGTGGCCTGCCCTAGAGAACTTGGATTCTATGTTCCCACAGTTATGTGAGACACTTTTATAAATTTTATATCTATGGATATCTCCTGCTGATTCTGTTTCTCTAGAGAACTCTAGCTAAGCTTGGTACCAGGAGTGGGGTGCTGCTGTGGTTTGCAAATACCAAACATATTTGAACAGATTTTTAAATGGATAAGGGGAAGAATCTGGAGTGGTGTGAGAAACTTTACAGAGAAGATCTAAAATGCTTTGAAGAGACTGTTGGTAGAAATGTGAACTCTAAAGATATCTCTGATCAGGCTTTAGACAGAAATGAGGTGTGTATTATTGCAGACTGGTAGGAAGGTAATTCTTGTTTTAAAATGGCATATAGTCTGGCAAAACTGAATAATGGCTTTGGCTGGAAGGCAGATTTTAAAAGCTGTGAACTTGGATATTTAGCAGAAAATATTTCCAAATTAAATATGGAAAGTGCAGCCTGGTTTCTGCTCACAGATTATAGTGAAATATGACAGGAGAGAGAAAAGCTGAAAACCAAACTGTTGGACACAAAGAAACCAGAAATTGATGTTTTGTAAAATTCTGGGCTTCCAGGAGGGGAGACCCCAGAGAATGGTGCCCTGTGTGAGGAGTTGGCCAAATGTGGAAACAGTCAGCCATTTTAGAGAGAGCCAGGATTGTACATAGAGTTATTCAGGAAGGATTTGTAGAAACTCCTTATGTCTGATGGACACTATCCAAGGCTACTGCATAGAAAGCCAATGAGTGTGTTGCAGGATCTGTATAAATAAAATCATGGCCAATTGGTTCTGAGAGGGACAGAGAAGGGACACATTGGAGGAAAAATAACTTCAGAGGTAAATCATGGAGACCACGGTCTGAAGTCAAGAAGCCTCAGGCCAGGAGGGCAGACCCACTCAAGCATATGGAGAGGGTGACTTTGCCCTGAAGGGAAAGGACAGGCCTTCCACCACATTTCAGTGGAAGAGTCATGTCACCTCAGACCTTGGAGAGGGTGGAGCACATTATTTGGGGATGGGGAGTGCCTGGATGCCACCATATGGAGGGGTTGAGCATGTGCCCCAGAGATGGCAGAGAGCCCAGGTACAGCCACAATTCTTGGAGAAGGTGGAGCCAAGAAAAAGTTGATCTCCCTAATGCCCTCCATGTTGCATTCAGAGAGAGGCAAGCTGCTGCCTAGACCCTTGGAAAGAGTGAGATTGCTGCTTTCTAAAGCCCAAAAGATAAATGATTCTCACACTTTGAAATCTAATGGACTTTGTCCTACAGATTTTCAAAGCTGCTTGGGTCCTGTGATTCCATGCTCCTTCCGATTTTGTCATATGGAAATGAGTATATGTATCCTATGACTGTTCCTCCTTTGTATGTTGGCAGCAAATAACTTGGCTTGAATTTTTACAGGTCCAAATCCAGAGGAAAATTTTGCCTTAGGACTTTCCATCCCTATAACTAACCTTGCTGAGGTCCCTGAGGAAGGAAGCAATGTATTTTTATGTCTCCACCACCTTTTTCCCTGTCTGGGGAGGGTTGAAGAAGTAATTGCCCACAGCTCTGGGACCCAGCCTCCAAATTCACTAATCAAGAGCCATGCTCATGGTTTGCCAAACCCCAACTGAAACCATTCCTGCCAACCCTAAAGAACACCCTGGGCTCTATCTGAGATTCTACAGAAGTTTCACACACTAAGATTAATTTCCAAAAACCTACAACCTCCGGATGCTTCCCAGACCAGATAAGCCCTGAGTCCCATAGGGGTTGGCCTCTTCAGAACATCAAAAAGTTCCAACTCCTACTCCATAGCTTTGATACCCTTTTTTCCACATGAAAAAGTTAGAAATATACCTAAAGATTGGGAGAAGCATCAAAGGAGAAGGAGGAGTTGTAACTGAGAAAAAAAAGGATTTAACAAATGAGTATGACTTCTGAATCATTATACTGATATTTCTTTTAGTATACAGTATCTTTGGGCAACTAGAAGGAAAAATCTGGAATTGTGGAAGCATAACCCATGCCAAACTCTGAAATTTTTCTATAACCACTCATCACAATGGACTTTAAAAGTTATTGTTTTTTAATGTATGCTATATCACACGATAAAAAATGTTTAATACCCCTGTTCTTGGGGAAGAGGGTTTTTGTGTTCCTTTCTCTTGGCAGCAACCAGCCAAGGAGTATACCCAATGGCAGCCACCTTGAATGTAGGAGATGGGTGCTAGTAGCAATGACCCAGAGAGAGCAGTTTATGGTTCTATACCATGGCTTACCAGGCCCTCCCTCCTGTCCTTCCTTGGGTGCTGTCAGGGTCTTTCCAGCATCCAGAGTTTCAACATAGCTGGTTCAGACCATTCCTGCCTGTTTAACAGTTGTTCTGGTGGAAGGACTGAGTAATACAGCTCTGTACAGTGCCCTCTTCCTCCAATATTTAAAAAACCAGTTACAGATAAATGTGTCTGAAGTCTTCCACTTTGTGGACTTTCTGTGTCTGCTTTTAGTTTTTGTTAGTGTTTGCTTTATCCATTTTGAGGCCATATTGTTAGGTGCATATTAATTTAGAATATTATATCTTCTTGGTGAGTTCCTCCTGTTCTTAGTAAGAAATATCTCTTTTTAGCCCTAGTAATACATTTTTCCTAAAGTCTAATTTGCCTGATATTAATGTAGCTACAACAGCTTTCTTTTAGGGTTTGCGTGATATACATATTTCTAATCTTATTTTTTCAGACTCTTATATCCTTTCATTTTGCAAGTATCTCCCATAAGTAGCATAAGAGATGGACTTTGCATAATTTCATTTTACTTTTTCCAGACTAACAATCTTTGCCACATAACTGAAATATCAGTTAATTTATATTTAATGTAACTAGTGATAAATTGAGTTAAATCTGTCTTAATGTGCTCTATCCGTCCTTCTTGCCTGTGTTCCTTTTGCCCTTCTTTCCTGCTTTTTTGAGATTCATGTTTTTAATATTTCAGATCCCTCTACCCAATTTTCTTGAAAGCTTTACACTCTTAGGATGCTATTTTAGTAGTTACACTAGAGATTATATGAGCCCTTGACTTATGAAAGTTAACATTTGATACTAATTAGGACTTTGAGTCTCTTGCCATGAATTCAGTGATCTTAGAACATTTAAACCCATTTATCTCCAACCAACTCAAATATCACTGCTATCAAAAATTTTAACTCTCTCTATATTTTAAATTCTATAATATATTATAATTGCAATTGCTTTCCATAATCAATATTCACTAAAGTAATATTTTTGTTTTATGTCATCAACAGGTAATTTATTGAAACATTTCCAAACCATTATTCCTGTCTGAATCTTGGAGCAGTGAGTATTTTGCCCCTGTCGAGTAAGCGCTCTTTGGTAGTCCTTTTACTGTGGGCCTGCTGATATCATCATTTCACCCCTGTGTTTGAAGATGTTTTCACTACATATAAGAATTTGGGGTTGGCAGTTATTTTTCATCAGCATCCCATAATTTTCTAGTTTCTACTATTTCTGTAAAAGTTAATTCTCATCTAACAGTTGTTCCCTTTGAAGGTAATTTGACTTTTTCTCTCTAAATGATCTTAAGATTTTGTGTTTCAATTTTATTTTCAGTAAATACTTTTCAGTTTTAGGGTCATAGGTCTTCTTGAAACCATAACATAATTTCCTAAATTAGATTTGAAAAATTCTTAGCAAGAATTCTTCAAATATTGCTTCTGATCCTTTCTCCCTTCTCTCCTCTGGGACTCCAATTATTTGTACATCAGAACCTCTCCCTGAGCCCAGACACTCCCCATCTCTCTGGTACTATCCCTCCTTTTCCTTTTCTTGTTTCTTTGTTTTGACCTAACTTCCAGTTCACCAATTCTCTCTAAAACTCTGTTTAATATGCCTTACTGTTGAACCCATCCACCAAGTTTTGAGTTGTAGTTGTTGTATTTTTGAAGGGCTCCATAATTTCAAATTGGTAATTAGTTTGAAATTGCTATGCACATTTTTATACTTACCAGTTCTTTCTGAAATTTTTATCTTGTCCTTTATTTCTTTGTACATAATACACGAAGTTACTTTAAAGTCAGTGTCTGATCAAGCCCCAAAAATTGGAAATTGTTTCTGTTGCCTATTGTTTCTGCTGGTTCTTAGTAATTTTTTCTAGTGTGCCTGGTTACTTTTATTATATATTAGATATTTTTCCTCTGTGTGGGATGCTTCTTCTTATCTTGCTGAATCATTTTCCCACAGCTGCCATATCAATTACACAAACTTGGTGCCTTGAAACAACAGATTTTTCTTTTTCCACAGTGTCAACAATATTAAATATCTAGGAATACATGTACAATAAATGTACTCATGGTTAAAAAGACTTGAATAATGGAAAATACAAAATACTACTGAGAGGAACTTTAATGGGACTAAATAAATGACATGATAGCCCTTGTTCATGGACTGGAAAAGTTGACATTATTAATATGTCATTATTTTGCAAAGCAGTATAGATGCTGAGGGTAATCCTTATCAAAACTTCAGCAGTCTTTTTTTTACAGAAATGGGAGACCTGAGCTTCAAATTTTTGTGGAACTGTAGGAGTTCCTGAACAGCCAAAACAATTTTGAAAAAGAACAGGGTTGGTTCATACTTCCTGACTTCAAATTGTACTACAAAGTGGCAATAATCAAAACAGTGTGGTAAATCCACAAAGACAAATAGACCAGTGGAACAGAATTTAAAGTCCAGAAATAGAACCATACATCTAAGGCAAATTAATTTCTTTTTTCTTTTCTTTCTTTCTTTTTTTTTTTTTTTTGTATAGGCAGGCACCAGGAATCAAACCTGGGTCTCTGCTGTGGCAGGCAAGAACTCTGCCACTGAACCACCATGGCCCACCTGGCAAATTGATTTTTGACAAGTGTGCTAAACACATGCAATGGGGATAAAATAGTCTTTTCAAGCAACATTATTGGGAAAACTGGATAGTCATAGACAGAAGAATGAAATTCAACCCCTACCTCATAACATATGCAAAAATCTACCCAAAATGAATCAAGGACCAAAATATAAGAGCTAAAGTTATACAACTCTTAGAAGATAACATAGAAGCAATTCTTTATGACCTGAATTTGGTAATGGGTTCTTAGGTATGACACCAAAAACACAGGCCACAAAATAAAATATATAAATTTGATTTCATCAAAATTTGAAACTTACATGCATTGATCAAAATTATCCAGAAAGTGAAAAGACCACCTGAAGGATGGGAGAAAATAGTTTAAAACCATATATTAAATAAGGGCTTAATGTCCAGAATATATAAAGAACTTGTAAATGAAACAATGAAAAGACAACCCAATTATAAAATGGGCAGGGAACTTGGATGGACATTTTCCAAAAAAGATAGATAAGTTGCCAATAAACACATGAAAAGTTGTTAAAATCATTAATCATTATGGAAATGCAAATCCAAACTATAATGAGATACCACACCACACATATGAGGAAGGTTATTATAAAAAATTGGAAAATAACAAGTGTTAGAGAGGATGTGGAGAAATTGTAACACTAGTGCATTGTTAGAGGGAATGTAAAATGGTACAGAAACTGTAGAAAGCAATATGGCAGTTCCTCAAAAAGTTTAACTATAGAATTACCATATGACTGGGCAATTCCACGTCAAGATATATAACCAAAGAGAATGAAAAAAGGGGTTGCAAACAGATATTGTACAGCATTGTTTATAGCACATTATTCACAATAGCCAAAACCTAGAAACAACCCAAGTGTCTGTCCACAAATAAATGGATGAACAAAACGTAGTCCATATACACGTTGGAATACTATTTGATCTTAAGAAAGAATGAAATTATGAGACAAGCTACGACATGAAAGGACCTTGAAACATTATGCTCAGTGAAATAAGCAAGACACAAAAGAGTGAAAACTATGTGATGTCACTCGTTAGAGTTGAATAGCAAATTCACAGAGACAGAAAGCAGACAAGGTCAGCAACAGGCTGGGAGAAAGGGAAACGGAGGGGTGAAGATAGAGTATTTGTAAATTTTTAAAAAGGTAAAAACCCACTTACATATTTATTCTTCTGTGGTTTTGGAGGCACAAATCCCAAATTAAGTGGGGCCATGCTCCCACTGGTGTCTCTGGGGGAGAAGCAGTCTACTTGTCTGTGAGATTCTGGTGTGCCAGGTAGACTTTGCTTGTGACCACCTCTCTCCACATGTCCTCCTTCCCTCTGCTTCTGGGTCTCCTCATCCCACAGGATCTCTCATGAGGACATTTGCCACTTGATGGATAATCCATAAGTGGCTCATTTTCCAGTCTTGCATCATGCCTGCAAAGATCTTTTTTTTCCCAACAAGGTCACATTTACAGACTCCAGGAGTGAGGATGTGGACATGTCTTTTCATCTGTACTTGCCCCTGCTCAGGGTGGCTGCCCTGAGACCAAGCTGACTTCTGGCCAGGTGGACCCCAGGGCTGGTCACCTGTGTTTCTCTTTCCACCACCTGCACACCCCAATATCCTGCAGACACCAGGACCACCCTGAGGATGGTAACTGGACTGAGCAGGGGCAGGGTGCCCATGTGCAGAGGCTGTGCTGAGTAGTGATCAGGGTCTGGGGACCCAACAGTGCAGTCTTTTACCTTGTATCTCTCAGAGGGTGGATGCAGAACCATGCAGAGAAAACGTTCAGGTGGGAGGAGTGTTCTTCTTTGCTGCATCTTCTGTGACCAGATTTTAGAAACTTGGGTTACACGATATATCCATTTCCCTGAATCTTCATTTCATTTTGTGTCATGACTCAGACTTCCAGTTGATGCTCTGTTGGCAGAACATCCTTGTCACAATGAAAGAAACAGCATTAGACCCAGGGAATGGGTCATTTGGCCCAGGAAATGGGTCAAACCATGTGGACTTTGATCTTAACTGTCCTTTGACTTGAAGGAATGGCAGCCTTGGGCAGCCCCTCAGGGTATCAGATGTTCTGCATCCTTCAGGTGCCTCTTGCACCATTTCAGCACTCAGCCCCCTCCACCCAAGGTGGTCCCCCAGGCCCATGTTTGGCCTTAAGAGGGCCCATGTGGTGACCTTGGTGAAGCACTGTTGCATAGGCCCACCTGCCTATCCCTTCTCGTGGTTACACTCAGTCCTGGGGCCCCATTGGGAGCCAGGGCCTGCTTTGCCACCCAGGCCATTTTCTGCCTAAGCCTTTACATTCCCAGGACTGCTGCTCCAATTTTCTCACTCTCAGCCTGGATGTAGGTGTGTCTCCAACATCTGTTTCTGAACCAGCTGAGGTCTTGGGCTCCATAGTGAAACTTCCCAAGGGCTTCACAGGTGGCAGGTGGGCCAGGACCCTTGCTGCCACTCCCAGGTGCCAAAGGTCTTTGGGGACAGGTTCTTCATGGCAGAGGCAGATCCCTGCTGACCACTGTGCTTCCAAGGGGCCATGGAAGGAGACTCCAGGGCAGGGGTTAAGGTGGCCCTGATGGAGAGGCTTGAGCTTGGCCCACCCTGTCCTAGCACCACTGCCAGGTGCCCTGTCTACTGCCCCTACCTCCCACCAGGCAGTAACTTGCCTCCTTGAGGTCCTGGCAAACCAGAGAGAGAGGCATCAGCTGGGTGCTGGGCTGGGGAGGCAAAGGGTGGGTGTTGGTCCCCAGCAAGCTCAGCACACTTGGTGAGGACATCCTGGAGGCCCCTTTACATGGCAGCACTGGCCAAGAGCCCAGGCCTGCATTCTGTGCCCACCTTCTCAACACCACAGAGCTGAGGGGCATGGGCAGGCAGGTGTCACCAGGGCAGGGAGCTCCTCCACAGACCCGATAGCCATGGGGCCACCTCCACTATCCTGGCAGGACTTGCAGCTACCCTGAGCCTGTGAGGGTAAGGCACCTCCAGCCCAGGGTTCTGCAGAACATGTGGGCATTCATCCCTCTAGGGGGTGTCTCTGTGGGTGGGGCAGCTGATGTTTCTGGCCCAGAGCAGCCTGCAGGGGTCGCAGGGCACCATAATGGGCTCCTGGGGGGGATTGGCTGTTGGGCTGCTGAGCACCCCATCTCTGCCCAGTCTGCCATGGTTTGTAATTCATAGCCCAGCTGGTGTCCATGTGGGGCCTTCCCACACCAAGCCCTCTGTGGGAAGATATGGTGCTGCTGCTGGGGCTCTGGCAGGTTTCTGTTTGCTTGATTTCCATTTGTCTTAACTGTTGTTACCAGCTTGCTGTAATTGGTACTATCTTAGCTTTACCCACAGGTCGTGCAGCTGTCCCCCTATCCCCCCATCTTACTCCCCCTTGCACCCTGATCTCCGAATTTGGTTACTCCATGTTCCTCCAGGATGCCCTCTCTACCCGAATTACTTCCCTCTGGTTGCACATCTCCTGACTGAGGATTCTTTGCACAGTGTCTGGTGTCTTAGTGTCCATCCATCTGCTGACAGATGTGGGTTGTTCCCACTACCTGTCCTTTGGGAGTAATGTTGCGGCCATCTTGGATGACATGTGACATCGGGTCCTGATTTCCATCATCATGGTGGGGCTGCAGGCTCTGTGTCTACACTCGATTCAGCTGTTCCAGGCCAATCTCACTAACCCCTGCACCCCTCCCATCTTCTGTTAGGATGAGGACCCCTTCTAGAATGCCCAGAACCTTCCAGGGACAACTCCACACCCAGCACCCTGGCTTGGTCCATCTTTCTGCACCACCCCAGGGGCTTCCAGTGCTGCCAGAGCCCAGTTCTGTGGCCCACAGGTGCCCTAGACACTACCCAGAGTCCCCTGCCCTTGGCCAGACCCTTAGGGATGCCCAAATCCCAGGCTGGTAGGGGTTTTCTGGCAGCCACCCTGTGTATCCCCTGGTGAGTGCAGAACCCAGCCCTGGGGACATTATAGTGCACTAACGTGGAGTGAGTTGCTTTGGTGGGGCTCAGTCCTATTAATTTGAGGTTCCCAGCAGCACTCTGAGACTGGAGCCATCCAGTCAAGGCTGGGATCTCTGCCAGGGAAGTCCCCAGGAACCAGGATAAGTTGAGATTGTGACCTGTATCTTCCAGAAGCTTCCTCTGACTCCCCGACCCCTCTGGAGGGTCTGCTTCCACCTGTAAGGCCTGTGGCACAGCTGTCCCTGACTCCTAACTCCCCAACCCCACCTAAGCTCAGTCCCCAGCCCTGCAGCCCAGCAAACCTGGGGCAGCCATGAGGATTGGGCTGACCTCTTGGTCTGCTTGAGGAACCAGCCTCTGAAACCACTTGGGGTTTCAGCAGGGCCTGGAGAGACCCAGATCAGGGACTGGCATAACAGGAAAGGCTACTCTGGCTGGACCCAGCAGGGTGTATGTCTAGCCCTCATTCCCAGAGGCCATTGGTGGCTGCCTAGGCCACTTTGGGCCACTTGGCCACTTTAAATCCTGATGGATCCAGTCAGCCAAGTATGTCTTGCTCCAGAGAGTGCAGCTCTGACTGTAGTGCAGGTTCACACCTGTGCACAAGTTCACACCTGAGTACAGTTTCACACCTGTGTGCAAGTTCCCATGTGTGCAAGTTCATACCCAAGTGCAGGTGTGCAGATACCTGGTGACACAGGGAATACACCCTTGTGGAGGTTCACACCTGTGCAGGTTCACACCTGTGTGCAGGTTCACACCCATATCCAGGTTCCCACCAATGTGCAGGTTCCCACATGTGCAGATTCCCACCTGAGTGCAAGTTGCTACATGTGCAGGTTCACACTTGTGTCCAGGTTCCTACCTGTGTACAGGTTCCCACATGTGAAGGTTCCCATGTGTGAAGGTTCATACCCATGTGCACATTCCCAAATGTGCAGATTCCCATGTGAGCAGGCTCACATCCATGTGCAGGTCCTCACATGGGCAGGGTCACACCCTTGTGCAGGATCCTACATGTACAGGTTCCCACGTGTGCAGGGTCACACTCCTCTGCATGTTTCCACCTGTGTACAGGTTCCCACAGGTGCAGGTTTCCATGTAGGTTCACACCCATAGGCAGGTTCCCACCTCTGTGCAGGTTTACACCTGTGTGCAGGTTCACACCAATGTTCATGTTCCAACCCATGGTGCAGGTTCCCACATGTGCAGATTCCCACAGGTGCAGATTCTCACATGTGCAGATTCCCAAATATGCAGGTTCCCACCTGGCCTGTCCTTGAGCCCAATGACACTGCTGTTACCCAGGTTTTCCCTGGCAATCTGTGTCCCCAGGCTGTCAGACCCTAAAGCTCATCAGCCATGGATGCCCCTGCACAGGTGGAAGTTCAATAAGTGCCCACCCTGCCCTAGTCATGCTGTGCTGGAGACCCAGCCTCATGTCCTAAATGCACATTGGGCAGTCAGTCCGGTGAAGAGGGGTCACCATCTGATCTTGCCCTCCTGGCTACCCCATGCAGTTCTGTGGGGAATGGGAGGTGGTACAGAACCAGTTGGTCCCGCAGTGCCTTCAGAGAGTACCTGGGCCCATGATGCCCGTGTGTGACCCCCACTCCCTCCCCTGGCCCTCTTCTGCCTCCCACCCAGTAGGCAGGACACACATCTGGGGACACAGGACACAGCAGGGGACACAGGACACACCTGGGTACATGGGCACGCAATGGGGACACAGGGCACATGCCTGGGGACACAGGGAACATATCTTGGGACATGGCACAGACCTAGGGATGCAGAACAAGCATATAAGTATGCAGAAGACACCTGGTGACATGGAGCATAGAGCTGGGTACCTGGGGTACAGACTTGGGATCATGGGGCACACACCTGACACAGGGCACACATCAGGTATGCAGGGTACACCCGGCATACTCCTGGGAACTCCTCCCTTCTGATCTGGAACTGGGCAGGTGAGCAGTGTTGTCCCTGCTGCTTGCAGCCTCTCACCAAATGCTTTTTTCATCCCTCATAGGACAGCGGGATGCTCACCCCTCCTCCCCTTAGAAATCGTGGGGGAGGGGTGACACAGGAGGGGCCTTGGCCTCTGCCATGGGAGGGAGAAAGTGCATGGGGTAGACAAGCAGTCAGAGTTTGCTCAGAGACATCTGGGCTGAGGCCAGCTCTGTCTTCTGCTGTGAACTGAGTATGACATCATCTCTGTGCCCTGAACAGCCATCCCCATTCCCAGGGATGCAGAGCCCCGCCTGGCACCTGTCCTGGGCACAGAGGCGTCTGCACCAAGTATCTCATGTGAGTTGTTTTGGTTCAAGCAAACATGTCTCACATTACATAGTGGTGATCCGGATATATGTGAAACAGAGAAGTGCCAAATGGTCTTGTGGCTAAGAGGGAGGACTTTCCACCCTGCACATCCCGCCCCTCCCCTGTCTCCTGCTCCCACTGTCCCCGCCTCTGCCGCACATGTGCCATGAGAGAGGACACCAGTGCCCTCCCTCACCACAGGACCAGCCCCCTCCCACACCCTCTCTCCCAACACAGGATAAACCCCCTTCCATTCACACCTCCCCCAGCAAAGGACCAACCCCCACACCTACCCTGCCATGGCAGCTCTTTCCCAGGGCTCTGCTATCCCATCTCCGAGACTGGTGTGGCCAGAATTGCATATCTCTCATGGTGGAGCATCTTCTGATACATGGCCTTGGTGGTCCCAGGGGTGGGCACCCAAACACTCCCCACCCAAGGCCCTCAGCACTGACACATGCCATTGTGTCATTCCATCACAAAGTGTCCATCTTGTGGGGGAGCTGGCAGCGTGGGTGGCCAGGGCTGGGTCTCCCAGCCTAATTCTTCACCCAGATGTTCCCCTCACATCCCCCACTTCCCAAACCCCTCTGCACCCTGCACTTTATAGCCTGCATCCTGCACCACACACCCTGCACCCACCCCATACCCTGTACTCTGTACCTTGCACCCCATATCCCATACCCCTCACCCTGCACCCTTCACACTGCACCCAGTGCCCTCTACCTCGCACTCCACACCAAACATTCTGTGCCCCCAAATGGCTGTGCTCCCCCTCACCCTCAAGTCATGGCTCATAGGGCAGAGAAGTCCTGGGGATCCTACCTCCCTCAAGGTGTTTAAGGCCCACCCCCACTGTCTTTGGGTGCCTGCCCAGCTGGGGTCCTGGCTTCTGTCCCTGCAGAGCTTCGTGGGGCTCATCTCCCAATGGTTGGGATCTGGTCTGGTCTTGAGTACATCCAGGGCAGGGTGGGCACCCTCCAGCCCATACCTGTCCCTGTGTGGATGCAACTCCCCAGTTGGCTACTGGAAGGTTGGAGATGAAGGCACTCTTCTGTGTCCCCCACAGGCAGTGCCAGAGGCCCTTGAGGAGACAGCAACCACCCTTAGGTTTAAGCCACATGGATTGGCTTAAATGGGATTTGGCTCCATAGGATTTGGTCATGAGCTCAGCCAGGTGCCTGGGCCTGGCCACAGATGCATCTGCACTGCCTGGCTGTGGGTGCAGGGTGGGGCCACTGCAGCTGAGACATGACACCATGGGGAACAGCTAGACCCCATGAAAGTGACCCATGCCTCCTGCTCCAGGCCTGACAGTGACCCAAGTGCCCATCACCTCCAGCCAGGCAGTTTCCTATGGTTACTTGGCAGCCCAGGGCCCTACAAGGATGGGGACATCTCCAGGTTCCCCCAAACTACAAACCAGTGTGGCCCTAGGTGGGGGAGGATAACAAATAATGGGGGCTAGGGATCCCACTGCTTGGCTGGGCTTGGGAGGAGCTTCCCCCCACAGCCCTGCACTGGCAGGTGGGACCAATGGATGCTGGCATCCAAGGGTACCCATACCTCTCCCAGAAGAATGCTGCCATCCTTCTGTCTGCCTGGATATTTGCTCAAGGGAGGTCCCTGGAGACTTGTGGTGTCACCCACATGGTGAGGTCTACACATCTTGACCCCTTGGCCCATCCTGGCTGCCATGGGGACCTGCCGAGCATCCTGTCCTATCACAGGCTGGTAGGGACATGGCTTCAGGCAATGTGGTGGCAGTGACCCCTCCTCTCCCCACCAGGAGGATGGCCAAAAGCAAGCCAAGCTGGCCAAAGCTGCCAACAAGACACCCCCAATTCTCCTGGGGACCCCACAAAGGACAGAACAGACAAGAGGTTGTTGCTGGAGTCAGAAGGCACCAAAAAGGCACAGCAGGCATGGAACTCAGTGCCCTGGAGGAGGCCTTCCAGAGGTTCACCATACATTGGGAAATGATGGCCAGTGGGAGGGAGATACACGGGAAGGACTGGTCAAAGCTGTGCAGGGACTGCTGGGTGATTGATGGGAAGAACATCACCATCACCGACGTGGACATCGTCTTCATCAAGATCAAGTAGGTGTCCATGGGGCAACAGATTTCTCACTGCATGATATGGGGGGAAGCATGGGATGGTGAGGACCTGAACCACTTGTCCCTCTGTATGAGATGCCTGGCATGTGCATGTGTGCAAGTGTGTGGCCCACAATTGTGTGTGCCTGTGTGTGATCTGTGTGCGTGTGTGTGCCTATCAGTGCCCAGCCCTGGGCACCACCTCCCAGGAGCTTTGGCCTTGTCACCATGAGACACTTCCCAGCAGGCAGCACCAAGTGGGATCTGTAGGAGCTAGTAGGAAGGTGTTTATGCTTCCTGGCCATGGTGTCAGCATGCACCACTTGCCACACTCTGTAGGGGAGGCTTCCCCAAGGTGGCCCTGAGGTGGGAGAGCAGCTGTCCATCTCTGGCTATGGGTTGGACACCTGCAGGGACTATTAAGGAGGGTCTCTGCAGGAAACCATGAATGGCTAAGGTGACCCCTCAGAGGGAGGGATGGGAGCATGAGGCAGCCCCAGGCACAGGTCCCTAGGAGGAGGGAGAAGGAGGGCCTGGAAGGAAGGCAAGGGGGGAGACAGGAGTAGGGAGAAGGGAGACTTGGACAAGACAGAATAGGGGCCAAGGAGGAGAGAGAAGGGGACCAAGGAAGCAGGGTCCATGTCCAGAGAGGTTTCTGCTTGGTGACCATGGCTGGGACCCCAAATGTTCCCAACAATTCTGGCTCATCCTCTCTGCACCCATGGAAACTTGGGGCCTCGATGGGCATTTTCCAATGCTGTCCTGGAGAGAAGCTTCACTTTTTGCCCAGAATGTGAAGGTGGAGGTGGCTTTTTCCATTTTGGGAAGTCGTACTGATAAGGATGTGACCCCTGCCTGGAGCTGACTTTTCAGGGTCAGGGCCATGTGTGTTAGGGGCTCATCTGGGCTAAAACCATCAGTTACTCCTTTACCTTGGTCCCCCAGAATCTTCCCCAGATATCGAGGAATCCCTGGAACCCAGGAGTGGATAGGCTACATTTCTCAGTCTCCTGGGCAGCCCTTGCTTGGCCACTACATGGGGGATCTTGGGGTCACTTTGTCACATTGCAGTGTCCTGAGACTTGAGACTGATGGACCCCCATCCCCCTGGCTTCTGGCAGGCACTCCACATATGGACCTGCTTGCAGCCCAAGGCCATGGGAGCTCACCCCCTTGCTCTCACTGGACTTGCTGTCGACTGTGTTTCAGCTTAGCACTGCCACTCATCTCCCCACAGGGTCACCTCCCCAGAGAGTCACCTCCCCACAGGGTCACCTTTGCCCAAAGTGTCATCTCCCCACAGGGCCACCTCCCCATAGGGTCACCTACCCCTACAGGGTCACCTCCCTGTAGGGTCACCTTCACAGTTACCTCCCAGACCCTCCCACAATGGTGCCCAAGCAAAGCAGGCCCCTCCTTGAGCCCCTCTCCTTGAGGATATCCCCCACCACATCCTGTCTCCCTGACACTGCATCATCTGTGCTTTGGCCCTGGCAACACCCACAGGGTCCTGGCTGTACAGCTGAAGTCTCAGTCCCATGTCTTCCCTCCTAAGATACTCCATTTGTCCACAAATGGGTACAAGCATGTCATGCTGGGACCCGGTGCAGTGGGGGTAGCACTTCACAGACATGTGTTCAAACATGGGTCTTGGGCTGAGGTCTCTTCCCCAGATGAGGTAGAGTCCCTGGGGAGCCAAGGGGGATCGTCCCTCTGGAGACCATGAGCAGAGTCACAAGATGGTCCATGCATGGGGTGAGTGGGAGCCTGTCTCAGTGCTGCGGGTGGACCCCATCCTGCAGGTTCCATCGAGGGCAGCAGGAGCCAGGATGTCATGTCCATGTGACATGGGGCAGCTGAAACCTTCTGCCCCATGGGGGCCCTGCAAGTTCCTTTTCACTTGGCCTCAGGCCCTGCCCACCTGGGTCCCCTCCCCTGCCCAGGGTTGACACCTGTGCCCAGCTCCCCATTGTGTCTAGAACAGGGTAGGGGCCATCCAGTGGCAAGAGGAACCTGAGGGCCAGCAGGGTGGGAGTACTAGAGGGGTTCCATGAAGTTCCAGTGGGCATCCACCCAGGAGGTCCCTTTATAAGGGGCCCAGACCTCTTGATGCAGCAATAAGGGACCCAGATTCTCACCCTTTGTCCCCAGGGAAGGGAGAGGTCCTCAGTGGCTGTGACCCCAGTTGGCCATGACCCTGGGTGATCATGACTCCAGGTGACATGGCCTTGGGTGGTTGTGACCCTGGATGTCCTTTACTCTAGGTGATTATGACCCTGAGTAACTGGGTCTCCAGGCAACTAAGGCCCTGGTGGCTGTGCCCCTAGTAGCCACCAGGTGACTATCATCCCAGTGTCTGTGATTCCAGGTGTCCTTGATCCCAGTGGCTATGACCCTGGGTGTCCTTGTCCCCAGTGGCTTTAATCTTGGTGGCAGTGAATGGGGATCTGCTTCTGGGGTGGGCTGAAGCATGGGGGCAGTAGCACAGCAGGGAGTGTCCTGCAGGCTGGGGAGGGGGTCCTGCCCTGGCTCAGGGCCCTACACATGGGAGGTGCATCTTGGATGGGTGGGATGGAAGGCAGCAGGAAGTGGCACTGGGTGCTAGAGAGGGACCTGCATTTGCTTTCAGGCAATTGGCATGGCAGTGAGGGTGGAAGCAGCAATATTCACAACCTCATGGATGGCTACTGTGCACCCTATAATCCCCAAAAGCTGTGGGGCCAGGCCACACTTGCTGACCAAGCTGGGATGCACAGTGATACCTGGTCCCATCTGTGACCAGGGCCTCTGTGGGGGACCTGGCAACTGACCTCTCAAGTCCCATCTGTCCCCATGCTGTTTTCTGCCCCTCTGTGCAGTGACAGTGCACAGCCCCTGGCAGACTTCCTAGTCTTGTTTCAGCTCATTTTGAGGAAGGAACACCAGCCACATGAGGCCCTCAGGCCCTGCCTCACAGATAAATGGGCAGGGGAGAGGGCCCCCAACACAAACCTGAACAGTGGTTGTTCCTACCCCCATAACCCTTGGGTCCAGGCACCTGCAGAGCCTGACCTGGTCAGGCAGGTCACAGTGCCTGGGGCCAGGAGCCCCTACCAGCAGTCCTATGCCACTCAGTCCTGCAGAGACTCCATTTGACTGATGGCATCACCCTCCACAGCAGCCCCAGCCCTCCCTGCACTTTGTGGCCTACAGCCACAAGCCACTCAGGCTACTTGGCCCCATGGATGCTGACAGCTGCTATGCTTCCGGTACCTTCCCATCCCTGTCCTCAGCCAGGTCCATTCTTGTTCCATGGGCCCATCAGGGGCACTTGTGGGGGTTCCCAGTATCCACATGGGGCTGAACCTGGGCCTCTGGCTGGTGGAGCACCTGGGAGGACCAGAGAGCCACTGGGGGATGGCTGGGCAGCTGAGAATGTCACCTACATGGATCACAAGCCAGGGTCTTCCTCCATCACTGATTAGTGTCAGTGGGTTGGGCCCACAATTGAGGGTCTCAGGAGCTCCCTGATGTCCCTGCTTTGGGGTGTCCCTGCCCTGCATGAACATCCTGGGCCCCTTGTCACTCTGACATGCTCAGAGAGGTGGGGGTGGGGGGTGCACTCACAGTTGGCCCAAAGGCAGACTGGATCCAGCCAAGTAACTGGGTGCCCACTGCCCTGTGCCTGGGGGTGGCCTTGGAGTGTGCTCAGGCAGTCATGGGGCCTGGTGCTCAGAGCCAGGACATCAAAGGGTTTGAAACAAAAGTGGAGTCCCTGCACTAGGTATGGGGAACTTGGGGCATGGTGGGTGGAGCAGGGGCATCAGAGGAGGGGCACTCAGCTCCTGTCATCTCAGGCCCAGTGCAGGCCAGGCCTCCTCAGTGCTTCTGGCTGTGCCCTGGCACTGCTCACTGGTGAGGGCACAGTGGGTGCTTTGTGAGGGAAAAGGTCATCTTTCCAGGTGTCCTGAGCCAGGACAGCTGCAGCTCTGTCTATCCTGTGCCAGAGGTGGCAATGGACCCCACCTCCCCCTCCAGCAGGCCCCAGGAGTTGCCCTGGCACTCCCTGTCAGGCCAGCCCATGTGCAACTGCATTCCCAATTCCAATGTGCTCAATGTGGAGCTGGGAGGCATTGAGTCCTTTCGTGGCAAGCCCACAGACAGTGGACAGGCCCTGGTGCCATGACCTGCCCAAGAGTGGCTCCGTGGTACCAACATGCTCTCTCTGTGTCCATGTGTGCTCTTAAATCAAGCCCAGTGGGTCCCTTCTGCTCCCTTGGAAGGGAACTTGCAGCTAGGGCCAGTGAAACCTTTGACTGCAGTGCTTCTGGAAGGAGCTGTCCCCTCAGCTGACTGTGCCCTGCATGATGTCCTCTCCCTTTGGACTGCTGGCTTCTTCTCTGGGGAGTCTTCAGACCCTCTGCCTGGGGATCCTGGGTGGGAGTGGGCCCAAGGGGCTTTACTGGGTGGAGAGAGGTGAAACATTTCTGAGCCACATTTCCCAGAAGTCTGGCCCCCAAGCCCCTCACTTATCCTCACACACATGCACATGGGATCTAACCATAAGGCTCAGCCCATTGCTGAGCCATGGCCACACCATAGCTGCCTCACAGAGACTACTGCTGGGTATCTGTAAACCCCATGGTGGGCTAGGGCCCATGAGGGGAGGGGTCCCTGCCTCTCTGTTCAGTGAAGTCTGTATCTGCTGGTCCCAGGCCCTTGGGGGGCTGCTGTGGGTCCCCCATCATTGGGGGTCTGCCCTGGGTCTTCTTGGATGCTGTTCCCAGACCTTGGGCTCCTGTCCTGCACCCTTAGCCTGACACCTCTGAAGGTAGCAAGATGGGGGTCTCCAGGCTGTGTCTGTGGGAGCCAAAGAGGACTCCCCTCCCAGAGTCTGGCACTTCCTGACAGGTGAGGGACCTTGCCAAGCCCCCCAGCTATAAGCCTAGGGGCAGATGGGGGCATCTGTGAGGCTTCTGCTGTGGCTGGGGTTACCCCCTGAATCCTGGAAGCTCAGTGGGCATCTCTGAGCCCTCCACTGGACAGAGAACTCTGAAATGGGCACAGTTCATGCTGGACAGCCTGGGGCCTGGCTGCCTCCCCCAAGATGGAATGGTAAGTTCTACAGCACTGCAGAACTGAGGCTGGTGGGGTGCAGGGACAGCCTAGCCCTGCCAGCCTGAGGACACAGGATGACAGCACCTTGTGCCAAGGATTCCTCTGCTCTGGCTGTGGAGAATAAGCCACCTTGTGTTGGGGCAATAGCAGATGTCCAACCATCCAGGGGAACAGGCTGGCATTGTCATAGGAGACATTGGGAAACCCGATGGAGCTCCTCTAGGCTCTATGTGCTCCCCTGAGACCCACAATGCTGGGCTTTCAGTGTCTCCCTGATGAGGTGTCAGTGCAAATATTTTGCCCAATTTTAATAATTGGGTGGCTTCTTGTTGACAAGTTTTGGGAATCCTTTGTTTTAGGTACAACTCCCTCATCACATACATGCTTTGCAAACATTTTCTCCCAGTCTGTGATTTGTCTTTTCCTTCTCATAACAGTGTCCTTCAAAGAGCACAGCTTTTAAAATTTTGGTGAAATCTAGTTCATCTATTTTTTTTTTACGTCTATGCACCCCACTTTGGTGTGGTTTCTAAGAAATCTGCCTAAAGTAAAGTCACAAAGACTTTCTCTTAGATCATCTTCTAGAATTTTTAGGTTTACAATTCCATGACCCATCTTGAGTTAACTTTTATATATGATATAGCCCAGATCAGTTATTTTTTTCTTTTGTTTTGTGTATGTGCCATTTTCCCATACCCCTATGGCCACCAAAGGTCCCCTGCCTGCTGGGTCACCTTGGCCCAGTCACAAGTGGTCCCTAATGTCCAGGAGATGGACAGATTCTTGTGTCTCTGCTCCTCAGGGTTTCCTCCAGATGCCCAGTTCTGAGACCAGAGATTACGCATGTGGTCTATCTAAAGCCAGATCAAACTTTTTTATGAAGTCCAATTATTCTTAAAGGATGTGCTTCCTTCAAGTTTTTTCCTGAGAATGTTTATACTTGCTGCAGTTGCCAACAGTAACCACCTACTGGGTGTAAATAGCTGTGGATGCAGATTGGGTCATGACCACCACTGGGGGCCACACTGGGCTTTAAGTTCATAACCAAAGTCACACCTGCAGCCCAGGGGAATGAGGTCTCTCAGTTGGGCCTGGGCCAGGGCCTCCTGGCATGGGTAGTGAGCAGTGCTCCCATCCTTCTCCCACACTCTGTCCCCTTTTCCCTCCCTGTCCCCTTCTCCCCCAACCCTGCATCCCCTTGTCCCCCCCCACATCCCCTCCCCCTATACCCCATGACCTCTGCTTCCTCCCCACCCCAGCCTCAAATCAGGTCTCTTCCCTGGACCTCTGCCCTGCTGCAGGGTCCATGCATGGAAATTGTCTCAGGCTCCCATGGCTGATGTAGGCTTTAAGGACCAAAGCTCCCCCAAGGCAACAGTGCAGGTCAGGAGGCCATGACAGGGACCCCAGTCATTCACAACCCCATGCTTGGTGCTGCCCCACCTCATTCCATGATCTCCTTTCATGGACCCTTCCTTGACCCCATGTCCCGATCTCCATATCTGGGTGAAGCTGGGTCTCCTGGATGGCATTCTCCCCCTTATGGGCAGATGGATGAGCAGACACATGGCAGTCTCAGCCTTCACCTCAGAACTGAAGTTACAGCTTGAGGTTCACATCAAGGTGCTTGGTAGGAGTGGGGCCCCTTCCTGCACATCCTCACCCGAGGAGTACCTGTTAACCTCCTACTTGTGGGGTACAGTGCAGACCATGGCTGCCTGGTGTGGGCCCCACATTTTTCTACAGCTCAGAAGCATATCCTGGCCCCAATCCTTCCTGAGATGCCCTGGAACCAGGGCTACCCTTCTTGGAGTGGCTGATGCTGCACTCCATGTCCCCCCAAGAGACAGTAGCACATTGAGGTGATGGTTCCTTGGCCCCAGGTTGTGTGCATGTGGGTGGTCCACACCACCACCTGACCCTCTCTTGGATTCCTTGTCCCCACCCAGAGGGCCTGGAGCTGAAGTTGGGGCTTTTGCCCACCCCTTTTTAATTTCCTTGGCCCCTCTCCCTTCCAGCATCTGCACAGCCCCTCAGCAAGTGTTTATGCATCCACCTGCCTCTGGGAAGCCCCCACTGCCATGTCCATTGTCCTAGGCATGGGCTCACCACCTTTACCCTGAGCAGAAGGACCCTCTGCCAGCCCTGCCCAGGAGATTGCAGGGGCCAGGGAGACCTCCCTCTCCCCATTCCTGCTGGGCAGTGGCACTGTGTTATCCTGGCTTGTTCAGCTTCTGAAGAAGTGCCAGTCATTTTCATCTTTTATTTCCAGATGTAATGTACCTTTTTGTCTGGATCAAGGGCTGGTACCTACAGATCACAAGCCTGCTCTGACCTGTAGTCTGTTTTTGTATAGCCCAAAGATGAGGCTGTCTTTTACAATTTTAAAACTTTGAGAGAAAAAGAAGCATTATACTGACCATGTGTGCCTGCAAATCCTCAAATATTTATTTGCTGGCCCTCTACAGAAAAAATTCTGCTGACTGCTCCTTTAGGTATTTTTATCTTCATATCTGGTTTTCAACAATTTGATATTGGTGTAGTTTTCTTTGAGCTTGCCCTGTTAACATTTTTTTACCTTCTTGAATCTGTAATTTTAGTTTTCATCAAATTCGGATAATTTTTAGCCATTATTTCCTCAAATACTTTCTTCTATCCTTGCCTCTGTTTCCTATTCTCAGAGACTGAGTCACATCTTGATAGTTTCCCAGGTTACTAAAGGTCTATTCTTTATTTTCCCTTCAGTTTTTTCTACTTCAGTTTGAATAGATTCTATTGTCTTGTTCTCCAATATAGTGTCTTAAACTACTGTTAATTCCAGCCAGTGATTTTCTTTTCATTTCAGATATTCTGTTTTTCATCCCTGGAATTCCATTTGGTTCTTTTTTGCATTTTCCATTCTCTCACATTATGTTTGTGGTTTCCTTTAAGTCTTCAGCATGTTCACAGTATTCATAATAGCCATTGTATAAAGTCCTTAACTACTAATACCATTGTCTCTGTCTTTCTAGCTTTCTTTCTATTAACAGATTTTCTTCTGGTTATATATCACAACTGGCTGTTTTGTTACATGCTTAGTAATTTTTATTGGATGTTGGACATTGTGAATGTTAAGTTATTAAGCACATACACCAGGACTGATCCAACAGCCACTAGCTCATGTAGCTACTGAGCTGAGCAGCTTAAACACAACTACTCCATGTGTATAAGTGTGAACTGCACACTAGAATTCCAAAGACCAGTACACAAAGGGAGTGTAAAATCTCATTAGTAACTATCTTATATGAATTATATATTGGAAGACAATAGCTTCAGTATGTTGGCAAAATGAGAAAAATTACTAAAATTAATTTTAATATGGTTACTAGGAAATTTCACATTAGATTTGTGCTTCCATTATATTTCTTTTGAGCTGGACTGAATTTCATCATCTTCATTTAAACAATGTTGACATTAGTTTTGGCAGATAATTCAGTTACTTGTGGAATACCTGGTTCTTATTTATGGTTTGTGTTTAAGCTCATTAGGACAGGTCCAATGTAGCCTTTATTCTACACTAGTATACCTGACTGCTGAAGAGTAGCCCTTTTGGATTCTCTTCTGATAGCCTAAAGTTTTCAGTGGGGTCTCCACTCTGGTTGGATGGAGCTCAGGCATGTTCCAGCCCTGTGTGAGCTCTGAGAATTTTTTGGCCCACAGACCTCTGGCAGTTTTTCTTTGGCCTTGTGGAATTCTTCCTGAATGTTCATAGTTCTGTGGGTTCTGCCTCTGAGTAGATTTCTGGAGCTTTCTCTCTAGCAGCACCATCCTCTCCAAGACTCTGCACTTCCCTGTTCCACTATCCCTGTGTCCCAGAGAGCTTAGTGACCACTCATTCCCCCTCATTCTCTTTCCTCTCAGAATTTGTGGTTCTGTGTGGACTAGCAGCAGTGTCTGAAAATAGCACTTCATGTGCTTTGTCCTGCTTTGTGGTTGGTTCCAGCAGGAGGCAAGGTTACTTCCTCATGACTCCTTGAAGTTGCTTGCACTATTGGCTTACTTTCTAATTGCAATTTGATCACTTTTCTCTAAGTAAACTTTTGTTATAGAGTTAATTTTGAATGTCTACATCATATTAAATAATGAATATTTAACACTAAATGGATCTTTTGTGGTCTTTTAATGTTTAGTATTAAAAGAAGTTTATATGAAGAAACACACATTATAATTATGGCCATATTTGTTTTTCTGATTGAAAACCACTGTTACAACAGGAGTGAATCTCAAAACATTATGTTGAGTAAAAGATCCCAGATTCAGAAAGATGCAAACTAAATGACTATTCACTTCTCAGGCATATTCCCTAGATCAGGATATTTTTAAGGTGATGTTTCTGCCAGATTGCAGGACAGATGCTCAGAGGTGGTGAGGTGGGGGTCCTGTAGGAACAGATAGCACCTGCTGGGGGAGGCACCCCTCTCACATGGCCTGTGCTCAGGCCAGCAGTGGCTCCTTTGTTTAGTGCATGTTTCATTTTCCAGGTCAAACTGCCTGGCCCCATTTCTTTCCTGAGTTACCCCGGGAAAGGTATATATATATGATTTTATCTGTTGAGAAAGTTTCCTTTTAGTCTAAGTTTTTCCATTAATAAATGCAAATGCCTTTTCTGCATATTTTCCCTTTTGTTTGTGCATATGGCATATTACATAAGACATTTATTGTCTTATGTTGAAGTGTTCTTGCATATCTGGAATAAATCCCACTATATAATGTTATATAATTATTTTCATTTACTTTTGGATTCTATATGCTAGAATTTTGTTGAAGTTTTTTTTAATATTCATAAGGGATTTTGATCTGTAATATTCTTTTCTTGTGATATTTTTATCTGACTTTGGTTTTAGGTTACTTCTGGCCTCAAAAAAAATGAGTTTATTGAAGAGTTTTGATGGAATTTAAGCAGGGTATGTGTTCATTCTTGGAATTATTCGCAAACTTCAGTAATGAAGCAACCTGGTCCTGGACTTCTTGATTTTGATTACTGCTTTAATCTCAACTACTTATTTTGTGTTCATATATTCCATCTCTTTTTGATTCAGTGTAGGCAGTGTCAATTTTCTAGGAATTTTTCTATTTCATCTAGGTTATCTAATTTGCTGGCATACATTTGTATAAATAGTAGCCACATATAATCCCTTTTATTACTGTAGGGTCAGTAGTAATGTTTCTACCCTTAGTCAATATAGCTAAATATTAGACAATTTTATTGACCTTTTCAATGACTGTTTTACTTTTGTTGATTAATTTTTTAATCTTCTATTTAATTTCTCCTATTCAAACATTTATAATTTCATTCCTTCAGCTCATTTTGGGTTTAATTTGGTCTTCTTTGTCTAATTTTTCCAATTATGAGCTTAGATCTCTATTTCAAGATCTTCTTTTTTGGATTTTTCAAGGCTTATTTCAATATAACTATGCTTGCAGAAATACACTGATATTGGTTAGCAGAGAGCAATTTAAATTTAACTTATGCTAAATAATTTGTACCAAAAGCTTCATGCATAATTTAAGATTAAAAAAGTAAAATAATTTGCAATCAGATTTGATTTTCATCTATTAGAAATATATAAAAGATTCTCTCCTTCCTCAAATGCTGCTATAGCAGTCACCAAAAATCATGAGAAATTTACATTTGCTTCAGAAAAATAACAAAGGCTTTAAAAACTTGTTCATTAGTACATTATTTTGGGTTCATTTCCCAGAGCCTGCCCATGTGAAAACAACAAAAACATTATTTTAATGTTTCATTGCTAGTCTACACAATTCAATAACTGATGTGTGTGTGGAGGGGAAGGGGAGTGGATTGGCAATATACATATGATAAAAGTGTAAAAGCTGTCTGATTTCATTAATATTGCAGGTAGATTGCCCATCTACACAAACCAAGATTCAGATGTTTCTTTGAGTCTAAATACTATCAGCTCAGTTCATCTGCTAAAGTTCAATGTGGAAACACAGCACACTGGGTGCCAAATTTACTGAATTATAGAAAAAAGGACAAAATTAAGTTTTATCTCCAACTTTTCAGGTCAGAACTGAAAAAAATTCTACCAAAAAATTATTCCATCCTCCAGAGTCAACATTCAGGGGGTGACATGCCATGGATCTATTGAAGTTTAAATTTGTATCAGCACTCATTTGTAAAATAGTTCCAAAAGTTCCAAGACCACTTGTCTTTAGAAGTTTCTCAAAAATAAAAAAGACCTTTCCAGAATGACTATAGCAGAATATCTACCCAGTTATAAGAAATCCTTATCAAAGCATCTAGCTCTTTGAGGACTTTACCTAAAAAAAAAGTAGCCCAAAGGGAAGAATAAGCTCGGACAAAGAGGATAAAATATAACTTACAATATCTTGAAAATCAATGTGAATTTATGCTCAAAAGATGGTAAAAGATACATTTTCATAAGTCTATCTAAGATTAGACTTATCATGTGTTCTAGTACAAGTGTTCTCTGCTTACTAAAAATCAGTTTACAAGAAACACACTCATGTTTTCCTCCTTTTTTCAAAGATAAAATTCTAGCTTAAATTGTATGGGAAGGGACTGGTAACATTAAAATTTCATAAATACATCAAATTTTTCAAGTGAAAACCACCCAACTGGACTAGAAAATTCATTTTACCAATATACTTACATTGTTTCCAAAATATGTGATTGTATATGTGTGTATATATATGTGTACATATATATCTGTGATTTTACATTCTGGTTTTTCATGAACTTTCTGTTATCATTCTTCATATCAGGAAATAATGAAAAAAGGAAATTGTTGTAGATTGTGTTATAGATATTTCCATCATATAGACTTGATAGTATTTAGCATGACAGTAGTATTCATTTTTATTTTTTAAATATTAACCAAAAGCATATATTTTCTAAGATTTGGGGTTGCATCCTACATTAAATGTCTCTTTGAAGCAACTTTTTTTTTAACTTTTAATTCAAAGTGATATCTGGTCTTCATGAATCAATGAGAAAATCCTTTTCTTTACCTAAGGATTTGCAAAGTAAGGTAAGAAAACTTTTTTTTGACATACCACACTCAACTTTAGACCTCTTAACACAATCAAAACAATGGAAAACCTAAATCAACAGATTAAAAAACTGTTAACCAATGTAACTGGATACAGTCTATCAATTTGGAAGTTTATTTGGTACCTATGACTGTCTCATATTTTTATTCATCCTCGTGGGTCTGGTGCTAATAGAGAATAATTATAAATACAGAAGAAATGATAGAAAGTTAGGCAACTACCACAGGTGAATTTATTTCAAATTATTTAGTCAATGTGAGTCTAAATTACTCAGATACAGAGACAAATGCAATCAATGAGTGTTCAGTAATTTTCTGGGTTCAAGGTATTAAGAATTTCTGAAATCTGCCCAATGTCTCAATTCCATTTTTCAGAATCTTGCTTTTTCCCAGTCAACACAATTAATCAAAAATAATTAAGTTGGCAATATTATGATTAAAATTTTCAATGCAATTTAGCCACTCACAGAATAAGAAATTATATATGGTATCCATAGCATCGGTTTGTAGCTAAAAGAAATAAAGGATTGTTTTAACTCAGGCACAACAACTCTTTGCTTTCCTACATTTGTCTTGAGCTTGGAATTTATAGTCCTAAGTCATTATTTTCTTTCTTCAGAGCAGTCAGAAAAATCTACAGCACCTCATTTTTGTGAGTTATACCAATTAGGATTCATCTTGGAAAAAAACATTCTATATATCCAGGAATTAAGATTTTAAAATGTTAGAGGAGTTGGAAGAAGCAAAAAATGAGAGTGCCCACAAGACGCTCTGAAATTGGCTCTTAAGATTTTGGTGGGTAGCTATAGTAATCTAAGAGTTCCAAGGAATATCCACCAACTATCATAGTAAACATGAACCTGATGGTTCTCAAAAGTTTCCTGGGATGCTTTATTAAACTTATATCCATCCACATGTCTGGCTTTAATATCTAGTAGAGAGAAACCCTGGTTTTTGTATTTAACTTACTCCTTCAAACTATGTTATTGATTAATTCCAGCCCAAAAACATAGGGGAAATGGGATTCTTGAATATGTGGATATTGCTGTATCCTCTGGAAGGTAGCAATTAAATTAGAAGCAGGTAATAATGATTCCAAGTTATTAATACTTAATCCTACATTGAAATCATTCAATCTGGATCTGGATTGGATAAAAATCCACGTTCTTAATCATGGTATTTTGCTTCTTGGTATATGGATTATATATGAACAAATTTCCTTGTATTACTTGTAGACTCATCAATCTAAATTCCTTTGGAATCCTCTGAATCTTTACTAAAAAGAAAAACAAATGAGGAATTAATCAACCTCAAATAAATAAGCTTTCTACGATAACAGAATAGTTCAGCCATAAATTCACCTTTTCTTTTAGATATCCCTTTTGAAGAATTCAGAATTGTTTAATTCCTCATGATTTTCCATGAATTTTGTGGGTAGAGTCCATGACTGACTCTCCTTACTAAATTGATAATTTTGTCAGTAGAGTCTAAATTCATCATTATCTTTATCATTATTTGTTTTAGCTTACTAAATCTGTCAGAATGAAGAATTCCATAAATGGATTGGCTTTTAAAAAGGGGATTTATTATATTACAAGTTTACAGTTGTAAGGCCCATAAAAATGTCCAAACTGAGGCACCTAGACAATGATATCTTGACTCTGAAGAAATGCTAATTGACATCCATGTTTCCTTTGTCCCATGGGAAGGCACATGGTTGGCACATGCTGGTCATTTCTTAGCTTCTCTGGGGGTAAATTTGTATTTCTTCTCCTAGCTTCCCTTGGCTCTCCCTAGATATTGGCTTGCTTAGCATTTCCAAACTCACCTCTTTTGCCTCTGACATGTTTCCCTCCCCACAAGCTCTTTTAAGGACTCCAGTTAACTAATCAAGGCCTACCTTGAATGGGTGGAGTCACATCTCCATCTATTCTAAATGTTACACCCACAATTGGGTGTGTCACTTCGTCATGGAAACAATCTAATCAAAGTCTCCATCCTACAATACTGGATCAAGATTAGAGTAATATTGCTTTTCTGGGGTACATAAAAATTTTAAGCCAACACATTATGTAAAGAGCCTGTCATTTGCTAGATAATCATACATGTTGACTTGGGCCTTGCTAATCTTCATGTAACAACAATCCATGTGAAATCATAATCAATTTGTAACACTGTATTTGTGCAAGGATGGTTGTAAAACTAATTTAGGTATATTATAATTATTGATGCTGAAAGACATTGCAATCTAGTAATATTTAACAAAGTTCAAAATGGGTTAAATGTAGGTTGTCCCTTTTTCCTAGAATATAAACTTTTATAAAATATTTTCAGTTACTTACATACCTCATATTTTTTTTCAGTTAGTTCAAATCTCCCAAAAAAAACCCAAGGACAAAATCATGGTGATTAAGTGCAAGAACTCTCTGAGATTGTATTAATAATGACAATGAAGAATATCTTCTCTATGAGTAAATATCATTATTTAGCAGAAGTTCTGAAATAAATACTATTTAACCTTCAAACAGTACAAGAAAATTTAATCAGATCTTTCCTGGGAATCACTATTGAAAATACATTGAAAATACAAATTCTTCAAAAGGGATATTTCTCATTCTAGGGATGAGAAAGATTAAAGGTCAAAATCACATTAAATGATATTAAAATCAAGATATTTAAATACCAGGACCATCATTAACTATTTATGTTTTTCAAATTATCCCTTACCTAATGGAAACAGAAATGCACCTTTTATATCTCAAAAAATCCTTCTCATGGGTGGTGCAATTGTGGCTCAGTGGCAGAAGTTGCCAGAGACCCAGGTTTGATTCCTGGAGTTCTGCCCTTTCCAAAAAAATCCTTCTCATATCCCATGTTTTAGCTCATTTTCTCCCCAAATTACCAATGAATGATTGAGAAGCAATGGTCTAGTAAATTGTTTAGTTAGATTGCTTTCTATTTTGAAGTATTGCCTAAGATTGAAGTTTCTTAAATGAGTATCAGTGAATTCAAATTCAGATACCTAACAGCCACTTGAACCTGGCTATTTGCTTAACATCTCTATACCTCAGTTTTCTCATGTACAGAATTGGAATAAACCAACCACATAGACTTTGGGAGAAAGAAATGAGTTCATCAATGTAATGTCCTTAACATAATAATTCACACATAAGTCACTACTTAATGTTAATTCCTTCTTTAAATTCAGTTTTTATCCCCCTTCCCTTCCATTTGCTTCCATTCTTTCTCCTTCTTGCTTGCTGAGGAATACATTCTGCTTCTATTTTAGCCATTTAACTTATTATTTAGACAATAAATTTACTCTTCACACCAAGTTAAAACACTTCATAGAGACAGAACTGATTTTAATGAGTATAAGGTACATCAAAATTACCATGGTGACTCATGTTCAAATTAATAAATTTTAAAGTTTCCTGTAATCATTTATATTTGTGTAAATAAAATACTTATATTACATTTAATGATAATGCAAAGTTGGGTAGCAGAAATGATAAGGTTGGATCAAAGGAAGTATTGTCATCTGAGACCAAGAAGCACCCTGTCTTATTATTGTAGTTAGATTCTGATCCAAGTACTAAATAAATATGTTCTTATTGTCATATTACAGACTGAAAATGTAATATCTGATTGCCACTATATTGCTAATAATTTAAGTTTCCCTTCAAGTTCAATAGAAAATAAACAATCTAAAAGAAAATAGTTTTGTTTCTCACTTTTTATTTTAAATTGTTCTAGATTTACAAAAAGTATGTAAACAACACTCAATACTCTCATATATGCTTCACCGAACTTTTCCTAATAACTAACATCTTGTCTAACTTTGGTACAATGATCAAAATTAAGAAATTAACAATTCTGCAAGACCATTAACATTATATGAGTCTGCCAGTTTTTCTTTTTCAATAATGTATTTTCTGTTTGTTTGCTTTTGCTCTTCTAGGATCCAATTCAGGATTCCATGAAGCATTTGTTCAGGCTCCCTATTCTCCTTGTATTGTGACGGAGGAGAATAGGGAGCAACCTTTACACATCTGAAGAATTCTGCTGAGTTATTTTGTCCAATGACAATCAATTTCAATTAATCTGATAATTATGTGCTCCTCTAAGGTCATACAACAGAGGATACACAATGTCCATATATCTTGCTGCTGGCATACACACTGGACACTTGCTTAAGGTATTGTCTGCCAGTTTTCTGCCTTGTAAAGTTGGTACTTCTCCCTTTGCAATGAAGAGATATCTTGTGGGAAATTCTTTGAGAATTTGTAAATACTATGTTTGTTCTTCAGAAGATCTTACCTACAGTGATTATTATCATGATATTCTAATGACGACTTTCTACTTAAATCATTCCTTCTAAATGTAGAAGGAATTACAACTAATTACAATTAATTGCAACCACTTTTCAAGGAAGACCTTGAAAAGTGGTTGCAATACTCCTTCACTTATTTACATACTTAATTATTTATTTATATCAGTAGGGACATATTTAAATATGTGATTTAGGGTGGTAGAAATTTGCAGATTTAGGAAAATTGATTTTAATTTAAGTTTAATTTAAATTGCTATTTTTGGAAATAAGAAATTGAACATGAAAATAGGACAAAATATGTGAAGGACAAAAATGTGAAATAACAGTAATTATATGCTTAATGAGATAGATGCAATAAAAATTTAAGCATGAAATATCTAATTATATATCGCAGATTGTTTATGCATCATAAAGCTTAATTATGAAGGAAGCCTTTTCTGCTCTGTCTTCTTAATGAAAAAGCTTCCACACTGATCAATCTCTGGGAATTGTTAATAGAGGTGAAAAAGACACTGACTCTTTTTTTTGGATCTTGTAGAGTATCAAGTAGAAAGTGATTTAACAAGCTTTTACACTCTTGCATGGTATCTACCTTCCTGAGTAAGGAGATTAAAAATGGGAAGCTCAGAAACAATGTTGAAGAAAATATAATGCAAGAAAATCTGGTTCTTGTGGAAAACAGATATATTCAGAGACTCCAAGTTAATACTGATTTCCTTCTAACCTTTCCACTAATGCCTGTTTGAGCTTTGAAGAGTTTGGAAGCCTTGTCACCTTCTGAGCCTTTCAACATTTATCAAAAAAAGTGCAGTGTTAATACTTTAAATGGTTAAGCTCTTTAACATCTTTGTCAGTTGGAATCAAAGTCAGGAAGTATAATAGTCAAATGGAAGGTGACATACCTTAGTTTTCTGAATGTTTGTCATTGCAAATTGATATTCTTTAATGGAGAATGTAATGAAGGATACATGATGATGTTTAGTAATACATCATGTTTCTATACAAAAAGTCCATTTTTATTTTCAGCAATTATTTAAAAGATAAATACAATCATGTATAAAATATCTTGCAGGTATTGAAACTTTAAATAGACAAAGTTGTTTCAGCTATTATTACATAATACCAACTCAACAAGATTTTGACATATTTTATTCTATTCCATTCCATTCCATTCCATTCCAAGACCATGTTTTACATATGGAAGAAATCTCACAAGTGCAAATTATTCAGCACCCACAGACCAGTTACAAGAGTTGAATTAAAGTGACTATGCCAAATTTGAAGTGTAATTTTATTGAGATGAAACTTATAAACAATTTAAAGCACTCATTTTACATGTACAGTCAATAAATATTGACATATATATGCTATATGTCACATATAGGTATATTTACACATGTATCTAATGCATATAATCAATGTTACCACCACCCCATTCAAGATAGCAAACATCACTATCATCTAGGAGACATCCCTCATGCACATTTGCAATCAATCCTCACTTCACGGATCTAGGAAAAGAAAGACTTGATTTCTATTTTGCAGGTAAATTTAGTCTAATATAAGACATTATATAAATGGAATCATGCAATACATTATTTTGTGTCTGTCATTTTTCACTCATATTGTTTTTATAAAGCATTCATGTTGAATGTAGGTTCATTTGTTTTTATTGCTCAGTAATAGTCCTTGAAAGTATGTAATGAATTAATTCATTAATTGAATGATGGACATTTGATTGTTCCACTGTGTTAGAACTGAGATGCTAAGATGCACAAGTATTTTATATGACATATTGAGGTTGTTCATGATTTTAATCCCAGTATTGGTGCTGTATTTCCATACTAAAATGACTTTAAAAATTGATGTATACTTAAAATATGTAAAAAGCATGCTTTCTAAATAGAAGTGAAACAAATTGCTGCTTCTGCTTTAGTGCTGTCCAGGCATGCCCAAGCATGTCCAGGACTGCCTGTGTTTCAGACAAAAGAAATCAGCTAAGGGCCAGAACTTATAGCATTGCCCTTGCCCATTCCCATGGTAACTCCTGCCATGCAAGTTTTGCTTCTGTAATTCCTGCTTGCTAGCCTATATAATCTGGAGACAAAGGATGTTCAGGGCTCAGACTTTGGACAGGAGTTCTTTGAGTCTGCTGTGGCAAAAAAGGTTTGTCCACGTCTCAAAGGTTCTGGCATTTTCTTGTGTGGTGTTTGGAGTTTACCTTACTTAATTTCTGGTACATTGGCCAGGAAACTCTGCAACCCAAGGAAGAGACACCCCTGTGTCCCTTCCCTGTCTCTGGAGATTGACTGATCTCAATCATCCCCAGGCACCCACAGAAACTTTTCTTCTGGTTCAGATTCATCTGATTCAACAGGACACCATCTTCCCCAAATTCAGGAGGGACCTCAACAGCCCTGAGAACTGAACTGAAGCTCTGCCCATCTGACTGGTAAGAATGACCATTTGATGAGGTATAGGGACTGACAGGTCCTGACTTTCAGGCAGAATAGATTGATCACCTCCCAAACTGGGCTGAGTACACTTTGGAGAAGCTGAAGGGGAAACCATTGGTGGTTAGATAAACGCTGATTTGGGGAGGCAACACAACTTGTTGTGTTGTTGAGTGCCTGGTGTGTGAAAGCATGTGAATGAGACATGGCTCTGTCCATGGGCTTTGGTGCTGTGCCACTCATGAAGTGAAGTGTATGTCCCAATCTGCTGTTCCATGGGTCCTTATATGGCTTGCAAGGTGGTGCTCTCAATTGAAAGAGAGTCTGAGTTGGGTGTTTATACCAACCTGCCTTATGCCAAGAGGACTCTAAATTCTGTGAGGGAAGTGGTCAAAGATGGATGAAGTGATTGTCATCTTGTTTATTTGTTTGTTGTTGTCTGGTGCCCCAGGAAGATCACTATGGGTGGTACTGAAAGCAAACCCCCCTTAGTTTGCCACTTTAAGAATTTCAAGAAAGGATTTACTGGAGACTATGTAGTGAAGCTTAAGCACCAAGAGTTGTCCAAATTTTGCCAATTGGACTGGCCCACTTTTTAAGTTGGATGGCCATCTGAGGGTCTGTTTTACCCCCAAATGATCCAAGTCACCTGGCAAGTTGTCACGGGACGGTCTGGCCACCCTGACCAGTTTCCATACATTGACTTCTGTTTCCAAATTGCTTGAAATTCACCACCATGGCTAAAAGTTTGCATTGAAAGCCATGCAGAAGTCCTGGTAGCCCATGCCAACTTGGGCATTCCACTCCCTAGAGCAGTTGCCACAAAGCAATTAGCCCAAGCTACCACTAAACTTCAAACCCCAAAAAGCTCTCCATCACTGACATAAAAAAACCCCACCACCTAGATTAAGAGACAAAAGAGCCACCCCCCCACCACAGCCAACAGAGGCTCTTTACTCCTGCCTCTTTAAGTCTTCAAACCCAGAAAAACCTCCAGTCCTCCTGGCTTCAGAAGAAGATCCATTACCCCCACCTTACTTGCTCCAGCTCCCTGATCCCCACCTCAAGCACTGGCTATGGTTCTGGAGGCACTGTCAATTCCCCTGACACCCTCTACTGAGAACTCCATCTCATCAGGGTCTCCACCCAGCTCTCTGCAATTACCTCCCATCTCTCCTGGTGCCAGTTCACCTGAATCCCCTCCTGAAGTCCTGTAGACCTGGAACCTTCGATCTTGAGCTGGAAAAACCTGTGGTGCATCAGGGTCTCTGCAACTGCCCCTGTAAGAAACCATAGGACCAGTTTACTATGATCCACCTGGCCAGGTGCAGGGAGGTCAACCAATATTTATCTATCAAACTTTTTTTCAACTGCTGACCTCATAAACTGGAAAAACCACACTTTCTCCCTACACTGAGAAGCTCCAGGCTATGATTGACCTACTCTAGTCAATTATACAGACCCATAGACCAACATGGCACGATTGCCATCATCTTCTTCAACACAGAAAATCACAGATGGCTTTCAAAGCCACCTTGAAGACGTTAGAAGAAAATGCTCCTATAAGGACAATGAATGCATACCAATATGCTCTAAACTACTTCCCAGTTGCCAACTTGTGGTGGGACTGAACACCAAAGCTTGCAGAAACATCTTAAACCTCTACTAAGATGTGCTAATTCAAAGCATATAAAAGGGAGCCAGGAAAACAATTAATATCTCCAAAACCACTGAAGTCCTGCAAAAGTCAGATTAGCCAGTTCCACAAGTGCCTCTGTGAAGCCTTTAAACTGTACACTCCTTTTGGCCCTGAGGCACCAGAAAACCAAAGACTTGTTAACTATGCATTCGTCAGGCAAGCCCAACCCGACATCTGGAGAAAGCCACAAAAATTAGAAGGGATTTCTGGAAGGAATATATTCAAGCTCCCTGAGGTAGCTACCAAAGTCTACATGAACTGAGACCAGGAGGCATGGAGAGATGCAGACCACTAACAAAAGAAAAAAGCAGGCCTGCTAGCTTCAACACTCACCCAGGAACCAGGAAGCCTCCATTATAAAAACCTGGAACCTTCAAGTGACCAGGATCATGAGATAAAACACCCACTTTCTGGGGTCATCTCAAGAATGCCAGAGCTGATCTCCACTGGGAAGAAACCAGTGTGCTTACTATAGGGAATAGGGACACTGGAAAGCAGAATATGGAGAACCCAGAGCTGTGGAGAACTCAGAGCTGCTGATGTCATAGGTCCTTGAAGACATCTTAGACAGAAACAAACCAGGCCACTTCAAACTCAGCCCTAGAAATCCCAAAGTAGGGGGCCAAAAGATAGACTTTATGGTAGACAGAGGTGCAGAACATTTTGTTTTTACACAACAAATTGGGCCAAAGACTAATAGGCAAGCCACCATTGTTGGAGCCACTGGTGTCAGCTCTACATTCTTTCTTAACAACCCATAAGTATCTGTTAGGATCCCATGAAGTTTCTCATCAATTCCTTTACCTTCCTAATTGCTTGGTACTCCTTCTGGGTCAAGATCTCCTGACAAAACTCCAGGCCCAAATAAGTTTCTATGTAGAAGAGGAATGTCTGCTGACACTAGAGGACCCAGAGAAAAAAATCTTGGTGACTCTGACAACCCCCCAGATAGAAGAGTAGTGCCTCTTTCTTGCCAAAGAACACCAAAACTGGTCCAACCACCCACAGGTGCCAGGAGTTCTTCCTTCAGTTTGGACAGAAAAGAGTCCACCAGAGCTAGCAATGAATGCCCCTCTTGTCCTAATGGAAATTCACCTGGGATTTGGCCAAGTGCATCTTAAGCAATATCCAGACCCTTGAGAAACCCAAGTGGGAATTCAGGCACACATCAATCAGTTACTTGTTCAAAGTATACTATGGGGGCATCATTACCTGTGGAGCACTCCTCTGCTATCAGTGCAAAAACCTGGTACTGGTGGTTACTGCTGTGTTCAAGACTTGTGGGTCATCAATAAAGTGACTGTTACCTTACATCCCATAATGATGAGCCCATATACCCTCTTGAGTTTAATTCCTGCAACAGCACCATTTTTCTCCTGCCTTGACCTTAAAGTCACTTTCTTCTGCATTTGTCTGGCATCAATCAGCCAACCCATTTTTACCTTTTAATGAGAGCATCTGCACTGGAAGAAAATAACAATTCACCTTGGATGTGCCTGCCTCAAGAGTTCAAGAATTCTCCCACTATCCTTAGCCAAACCCTAGGGAAAGACTTGCAAGAATTTCATGACAAAAAGTCTAGTTATTTTCTCCAATATGTGGATGATCTACTCTTAGCCACCACAACCTCACAAGACTGTCTAGAAGATATGAAGTCACTCCTGGCCCACCTGAATCAAAGAGACTATAAGGTCTCTAGGAAATAGGTCCAAATTTGCAAAAAGAAAACAAATAAAATTCTTCAGATTTCACATTGCCCAAGGCACTTGGCACCTGGGAGTTGAAAGAAAATAGGCTGTTTGTCAGATAACTACACCGACATCTTGGTGACAAGGCCTTGAGTTCCTAGGGTCCACAAGATTCTGCCATATCTGAATCCCTAACTTTGCTGCTGTTGGTAAGCTGTTGTATGATGTTATGCAAGAAGCTGAAAATTCAACCCTGCCCTAGGGAACTGAACAATAAAAAGTCTTTGAAATTCTAAAGAAGGAACTCACCCAAGCCCCAGCTTTGAGCCTCCCAAACATTAACAAACTATTCACCCTGTACTTTCATGAATGACAGGGAACAGCCACAAGGGTCCTTGTCCAAAAACTACATTCTTGGAATCACCCGGTAGCTTATTTGTCAAAGCAGTTGGACTCAGTAGCCAAAGTATGACCTCCCTGTCTGTGGGCTATAGCCACCACTGTCATTCTAACCCATGATGCTGAAAAGTTAACCTTGAGCCAACAACTAACCCTTTGCATCCCACACCAAATCAATTCAGTTCTCCAGCAAAAAGGACATCATTGGCTCTCCACTTCCTGGCTACTGAAGTATCAGGTCCTCATATATGACAACCCAAACATTCAAGTGGAGGCCTTATGTAGCTTAAACGTGGCTACCCTCCTACTGATGGGAGAAGGCCTACCCAAGGGTGAATGTATAAAAACACTGGAAGAATTGTTCTCCAGCAGACCAGACCTAAAGGACCAGCCATTCTTCCACCATGATATAGAGTTCTACATGAATAGCAGCAGTTTTATCCACAATAGAATGCAGAAAGTGGGATATGAAGTAGTAACCCTGCATTCAATCATAGAATCTGGGCCCCTCCTGGTAGGCACATTGACTCAAAAAGCAGAACTCATAGTGGTCACCAGAGCCCTGCTGCTAGGATCAAATTCCATTGTCAACATCCACTCTGACTCGAGGTATGCTTTCAATACTGTTAGGTGCATGGGGCCCTATATACAAAGAAAGAGGACTGATCAATGCCAAGGGAGAGGAAATGAAGCATGGCCCAGAAATCCTGACCCACCTGGAAGCAATATGGGCACCTGCAAAGGTCACTATCATCCACTGCCCTGGGCATCAGTCAGGAAAAACAACAGTGAAGGAACCATCTGCCCAATAAAGAAGCCAAGGCAGCAGCCTTAAGGGGAATCCACTCCTCCTTAATAACAGCACTTCTGTCAGAGCCTATAAGTGGCCTAGAACCAAGGCTGAGTCAAGACGGCATGGCTGAGCCAAGAAGGCGGCACTCTCCTACTGAATGGATGATGGAAATTCAAAGATGATTGACTAGCAGTTCTAGAAGCACTGGGCCCAGGAGTGGTTTCACAAGTTTATGAAAATATTCACTATAGTAAAACAGCCTGGAGGAGTTTCTTCAACAGTACTTTTACATTCCTCAGCTGCATCAACTCGTCTGAGCAGTTTGACCTAAATGTGTAACTTGTGCTTGAAACAACCCCTTACAAGGGCTGAATTCAAGTCATAGGACAAATGCCATTTGACAACAGCCAGGTAGAGAGCTTCCCTGGGCAAGAGGATATCATTAATTACTAATAGGAGACTCTACCTCCTCAGGATGGGTAGAAGCCATTCTGATTCACTCAGAAAAGCCCAGGAAGTAGTTCTGTTCTTTTCTGAAGAAATATTCCATGGTCTGGCCTGCTGAGCTTCCTGGTCTCTGACAATTGACCAACATTTGTGGCCCAAATTATACAAAATCTCAGCAAAACGCTCCACATAAAGTAAAATCTCCACACAGCATAAAGGCCACAGAGTTCAGGCAAAGTGGAGCAAATAAACTGCATTTCATTTATTCATTTCATTCAATATCATTTCATTCATGAAATCATATCTGAAGAAACTGTCAGCAAACCAATCTAAAATGGACTGATGTTCTCCCTATATATAGCCTTGCTAAGAGTAAAATGCAGTCCCTCAAATCAAACCATATTTTCCCCTTTTGAAACTTTTTTTCAGATGGCCTCCACCACTGATAAAAGAACTCTAAGGAAATATTGCACAATTTGGAGAATTGACCTTAAGAAAGCAACTCCAGGGCCTAAGCTCCACTTTGTCTCAGCTTCACACCTTGGTAAATGAAAGATTCCTACTACAATTAACACCCCCTGTGTACTTCTTTACCTCAGGATCATTATTCTGGGTAAAAGATAGGAAGAATCAGGCATTAACACCCACCTGGTTAGGGCCCTATATGATCCTCCTTTCTACTCCCACAGTTGTCAAGGTTCCTGAGATTATCCCCTGGATCCACCACTCCTGGTTGAAACCTGGAAATGGCTCAAGCCCATCTTGGAAGTGCCAGACTACCCCAGAAAACCCACTGTGTCTGACCCTGCATAAAGAAACCAACTGCCCTGCCCTAGCTACGCTGGAGATGGCTGATCTATGCACAGTCAAAGCCTGAAGAGATCTTTTGACTCCAAGCCTTGCTTCAGTCACTTCAGGGCTAACTGATCCATTCACAGCTGAAGATTGAGGAATTGCTTCATGGGCATTCCAGCCTGCTGGATCTGTGGCCTTAGTTTCCTATCCTAATCTTTGTGTTTGTTTTTCATTTGGCTGTGTTGGCTCTCCTTGAAGTAGATCACCTATGATTCTTTCCAAAGACTAATTTTACTTTAATTTAGTGGTATGATCCATATCTGGATAATTCATCTTTTCCTATATAAGTTGCAAAATGCTGTTTTTGTCCCTAATCTTTCTTGCCCTATTCTTTGCCCCTTCAGGATCACCACTCCAGACTCCTTCCAAACTGCATCATTCAACTCCAGATAGTAGTAGACCTGCACAAATGAAACTGCCCATGCTTTAAATCTGCTGGCACAGCAACAAATCAAGTTTAGAACAGCTATCTATCAAAACTGATTGGCTCTTGACTACCTGTTAGCAAAGGAAGGAGAAGTATGTGGAAAGTTCAACCTTTCCAACTGTTGCCTGTGGTTAGATGATCAAAGAAAGGTAATAGAGGAAATCACCAATCACATGAGAACCCTAGCTCATGTCCCAGTTCAGACCTGGAATGGCTGGGACCCGAAAAATCTGTTTGGGTGGTGACTCTCAACCTTTGGAGGGGTCAAATATCTGACAGCAAATGTCTTATTGCTGCTTAGTTTATGTCTTATCCTACCCTGCCTCCTCCCTTGCTTATTGAAAAGTGTAAGTCAAACAATAGAAGCCTTAGTAGACAGAAAAAACTGCCTCCCACCTACTTCATCTCAGCAGACTGCACCACTTGAACTATCACAAATATGAATTCGTACCCACAAACAAAAATGTTGCTACATCTATGGAATAAAATGTGATGCATAATATTATCAAAAAGGAGGAATGAAGTAGTTCATAAGTGTGGTTCCATTTAGCATTTCCTTGCTAAAATGGCTTTATGAATTGGTATACTCTCAAGAATGTGTAAAAATTTGCTTTCTGAAAGAAGTAATGAAACAAAATGTCTGCTGTGTCTGCCAGGCATGCACTGGCTTGCTTGCATTCCAGACAAAATAAATCAGTTATTAGCTAGAGCTTATACTACCACCCCTGAACTTCTGGAACAAAACCATGCCCAGTACCACATCCTGGCACTACCACTCTCTGGGCCTGTTCCCCATGGGCTCCTTGACAGCAGAGATTGTGGGGACGGTGCACAAGGAGCTACAGTTGGAAGAGTCTGAGCCTCCAGATGTCATTCTCCAGAAGCGTGTCTTTGAGACTGTAAGAAACATCAACCAAGTGGTCAAGCAGAGGTCTCTGACCTCTTTTCACATGAACATCCCTGGCTCCAACCAGTCCTCAGCCATGAACTCCCTCCTCTCCAGCTGTGTCAGCACCCCCAGGTCCAGCTTCTACAGGAGCAATGTCAGCATCATCATGCTCAACAAGACCAAAAGCCTCATTCTGGAGAGAGAGTCATCTGATCCTGGAAATGATGACCAGAATAAGAAGCTGGGGATGCCTGGCACCCCTGGCTCCCATGACCTGGAGATGGCACTGAGGCAACTGTCCTTCAAGCAAGAGAATTACCTCTCTGAGAGGAGGTTCTTTGAGGAGAAGCAGGAACAGAGCTCCCAGAGCTGGCAGAGAAGGGTGAGCTGCTCAGCGGCTCCCTCACACCCACAGAGAGTGTCATGTCCCTCAGCTGTAGGAGCCAAGGGTTAAACAAGACCTGTAAGTTTCATTGGGAGCAGCTGACCTCAGGATGGCAGCAGTAAACTGTGGAGATTGTTATGTAGAGCAGTCTGGGAGGAAGAGAATGTTTGTTTACCCCAAATGGTTATTTTAAGTACGAAGGAAGAACACTGAAAGATAAGAACTTTGTTCCCTCAGGAAATGCATGCA
>PVIY010022794.1:0-40271 GCA_004026745.1 Myrmecophaga tridactyla | reverse complement strand
TGCTGCTGCAGTTTGCAGATACCAAACATGTTGGAATGGCTTTTTAAATGGATAAGGGGAAGGTTTTGGAGGAGTTGTAAGGAGCTTGATAGAAAAGGCCTAGAATGCTTTGGAGAGACTGTTGGTAGAAATGTGGACTCTAGAGATACCTCTGATGAGGTCTTAGACAAAAATGAGGCATGCGTTATTATAGATTGGAAGGAAGGCGATCCTTGTTTTAAAATGGCAGATAATCTGGCAAAGTTGACTAATGGTATTGGCTGGAAGGCAGATTTTAAAAGCCATGAACTTGGATATTTAGCAGAAGAGATCTCCAAGTTAAATGTGGAAAGCGCAGCCTAGTTTCTCCTCACAGCTTATAGTGAAATGTGAGAGGAAAGAGATAAGCTGAAAACTGAACTCTTGAGTAAAAAGAAACCAGAAATTGAGGTCCTAGAAAATTCTGGGCCTACAGAAAGGGAGACCCCAGAGTATAGTGCCCTGTGTGTGGATTTAACCAAATGTGGAACCAACCAGCCATTTCAGAGAAAGTCAGGATCGGACATGGAGTTATCCAGGAAAGATTTGTGGAAACTCCTTTTGTCTGATGGGCATGACCCAAGGCTACTGCATAGAAAGCCAACGAGAGTGCTGTGGGACCTGTATAAACAGAGCCGCTGCCAGTCTGGACTGAGGGGTTCAGAGAAGGGACACATTGGAGGAAAAGTAACTTCAGAGGCAAAACCATGGAGGCTGAGGTCTGAAGTCAAGAAGACTTGGGCCAGGAGAGCGGACCCACCTAAGCCCGTGGAGAGGGTGAGTTTGCCCCAAAGGCAGAGAATGGGCCTTCCACCTCATTGAGAGTCCACCAGCCAGCGACCTTTGGAGATGAAGAAGGAAAATGCCTCCCGGGGAGCTTCATGAAACCGGAAGCCAGGAGAGAAAGCTAGCAGATGACGCCGTATTTGCCATGTGCCCTTCCAGCCGAGAGAGAAGCCCTGACTGTGTTCACCATGTGCCATTCCACTTGAGAGAGAGGCCCTGAACTTCATCGGCCTTCTTGAACCAAGGTATCTTTCCCTGGATGCCTTTGATTGGACATTTCTATAGACTTGTTTTACTTGTGACATTTTCTCAGCCTTAGAACTGTAAACTAGCAACTCATTAAATTCCCCTTGTTAAAAGCCATTCCGTTTCTGGTATATTGCATTCCGGCAGCTAGCAAACTAGAACATCCCCCTTGAGATTGGCACATTGTGTCTTGACCTCTAGTCAAGCCATCAAAACTGTTTCTCCCTGTTCATGGAGCCTTGTTTAGATTATAGCTCAAACAATGTTTTAGGGCAGGCATCAGTTGAGCCTGCAGTGGTCCCTGCCAGTTTCAGGATAATTTCAATAACCACGATGCTGCACATGATTAGAAAGTAATAATGGAAGGCTGATAATTCACCCAATCATTTATTTTATCTTTTTAAGTTTAAATATTTGACTTAGACATCGGACATAACATACATGAGTTATAACACATAATAAAATGCACACATCTACAGCAAACACGCAATCTAAGAACCAGAGCCAATAACTTACATCTACCTCCGTGTTAAACATTCATTGTTGTTTTTTTAAGAGAGTGGTAATATTCTCTGTAGAATTGCATGAATTATTTTATATTGCCAGACTATCTCTAAAAACAAAAAAGAAAAGGGAAAAATCATTATCAGCCAACCATTTGCTGTGCACTGTGCATCCAAAATGACAAAGGAAGAACAGTAACATTTTCTTAAAAAATGGTACATGTATGCTTCTTGAGCACTTGCAGAGAAAAACGTCCAGGTTCCCAGACAGGAAAAATGAATTAAAGATGAATCACTGAGTCATTTGGCAAGGTTATGCTAAGTTGCCGGTGAAGAAAACAAAATAGTCAAAAGTTGAACTTGGCCCTCTCAGAAATTTCAGAAGTGTTAAAAAACAAAAAACAAAAACCACAGCTTTCTGTCATCATAAATTGGCCATTGGGTTACTATCGTAATAAGGAAGGCATTTTTTGGTCAGTGTTCTAAATAAATACATAGTCCTTATGTATTTTCCAGCTCTGCTACTCTTATTAGAGAAGTGAGACTAACATTCAGGTTTTAAACCACTAGAAAAGTAAAGTAGCTAATTATTTTTAAATAGAAAACACTGCCACGCTCAAATCTAATCAGACGTTTCCTCTAAATACAGTCAAGTCAAATCTAGCCATCAAAACTGGTTTCTCCCTGTTCATGGAGCCTTGTTTAGATTATAGCTCAAGCAATGTTTTAGGGCAGGCATCAGTTGAGCCTAAAGTGGTCCCTGCCAGTTTCAGGATAATGTCAATAACCACGATGCTGCACATGATTAGAAAGTGAAATGTGACCTTTGTTAGGAATACTGTATCTAAAATAAAAGCAAATGAGGAATCCCATAAATAAAGAAAAGCTGGCTGCCCGAATATGAAGGCTGTATCATTTGGAAGTGTCAAATTTGTCACTCTTCTTTCTCCAATATACTCCATTCAGAGTCTTGGATAACTTATAGCGCATAGTCTCTGGACAAAGTTGAGAAAGGAGTAATGATTTAAGGAAAGCAGATTTGAACCTATTCAGTAATTATTATATCAACCCTTCTTAAATTATCTTAGTTTCAAACAAGCTAATGAAAGAGTCTGAAAGCAATATTTGAATGGCCATCCCATTTTACTATAAAAAATCAAGACTCTTTATCAAGTCTTCCCCATCTTAACCAATCAACTCTGATTTCCAATTTTGGTTAATACATGGTCCGAGTGGAATTGGTTATTTATTTGCCGTTATAGCTGCTTGCTTCTGCCCACCAGTAGGCCCGAGGATAGAGATAAAAAGAGAGATAGAGAAAAAGAGAGAGACAGCCTGAGAACTAGACATGGAAGTTCTAGAGCAGCAAGGAAAAGGGACATTCTCCAAGGCAGCCAGTATTACCCCCAGGATAAGGAGGGGCACCATGTAAGTTCCAGATACACATTTCTTACTTAAGTCATCCCTCAGAACTGGAGAGTTCTTTTAAAAAACTTTTTTTCCCTTCATCCAAGTCACAAGTGCTGTCTAGAAATCATCTTCTCTTCAGAATTTCTATAAAAATGTTCAGCTACACCCCAGTGAAATTTGTTGAGGTTCTATTTTTAATGTTTATTTATTTATATTAAATTGCGTGATTAATGATGGTGTTGGTAGATAAATCGGGAAATGATATAATTGATTGATATAAATATAAAAAGTAAAATCATACAGTATCCCACTGCCCAGATATAGCCTTAATATTTTCTCATATTTCTTTTGGGAATTTGTTTTATGCATGTGGATTTTAAGTAAAAATGATATTTTACTATTTTATAATCTACTTTTTAGTACCAATATTTGTAGCATCTTTTCATCGTGGTGCTTTTTTTGAGATTAATGATTTTATTGCTTTTTTAAAAAACTGACATACCATTGCTTTTTTTTTTTTTTTTTTTAATTTGCATATGGGCAGGAGGCACCAGGGATCGAACTCCAGACCTCCAGCACGGCAGGTCGGAGCTCTGCCTGCTGAGCCACGGCAGCCTCCCCCATTGCTTTTTTAAAGTCAAGCATTACGAAGAAACAACTTTTTTTGTGTTCTAGCTCTTCTTTATCCACCATTCAGGATTTGATGGTTACAGTATTATTTTTACATCAAGATGAATAATCATATGTTCTATAAACATATTAACAGTTTAGTATTAGTTCTAAATTTAGTAGTTATAGGACTTACTGCTAGTTTTTTTTCTCAAGTTGACTGAATTTAAACATCCCATAGTTTTGTTTTTATTATTGTGAGAAAAGCTAATGGGACCTACAGTCCTCTGCTTTCTTGCCTGTTGCAAATCCTTTTTGCTGAGTTCACTTGCTACTTTGTAGTCATCTGTTTCTTCTACTGTGGAGGTTCAGTGTATAATTTAAAAGAAGAAATGAAATAGTTCATTTCAAACAGAATAACACTGCCTGAACAATGGTCTTTTCTGTGCTCTAAAGAATCTACATGAGCATATCCACATTTCAGACCAGGAAGTTCGCTGGTGACAAAATCCCTGAAAAGAGAAAAAAGGATACTATAACTTTCCTATTCCCCCTAAACTTCAAGGATTTGACTAAGTCTTGTAGTCAGGGAATAAAAAGGATATTGTATTTTCTTGGAGTCTTGACAGATCCAGGAGGCCTGTAATCAGGGGGATCAGGAAATGCGGGGAATATAGAGGGAAATGGCTTCCATTCCACTCCCATATCTTCAACCATAGCTCCCCAAATATAGCTGCCTAGGTGTGACGTTGGTTATCTTAGCTGTAAGTTCAATGTGAATGCTCAGATATTATTTTTTTCCTCATACCTTAAACCCATCTTACTGTTTTACAATCACTATACCAATAACCCAGAATAACTAACTTCTTTATCTCAAATGCACAGGCAAATAACATTTGCTTCTGCCTCCATTATTAGTCTATCATTATGATGCAGGCACTGTGGAGCCAGCCTGACGGGCTGTGCCATTTATAAGCTCAGTGACCTTGGGCAAATTATTTGACAATTCCCTGGAGCTGTAAAATGGGACTAATAATAGTACCTACCTTGTATGGTGGTTGTAAAGATTAATTGCATACTCTTTGTAAAGAGTTTAGAAGTATACTTGTCTGTCACAGAGTGAGTGCTCAATAATGATAGTCATTTTTGCACCTTTTCCAAAATTATTTATTCACATTTCATTTTTAAAGTGTTTAATATTTTTCTCTATTTTGGGTCAAAATGGTACTGTAAAAATTATCTTCCTATCCTTTAAATCTTTTCCTCTAAACTGAAAGCTCTCCCCTACAGACAGTATTAGATTTCATCTCTTCACTAGCCATTCTAGTATAAGGGAGTTAGTAGTGAGTGCATCCTTTTGTTTTTATTTTTTTAGTGGGAGCTAAACCGTTACTTAGCAACCAAAATGGGGACTGTATCACCAGTAATATATTATTTTGTTAATATGAAACTGAAAACGCAATCAAAAGGGTGATAGAATTTGCCTGTGTTTCTCTTTAAAAAAATCTTTTAATTCAAGGATCCCAGTGTAAAGGTATTCCCATCTCCTTAGACAGATTTTTTTCAAAAAGCATACCAGGTGGGAAGGTAGGGGTCGGGGAGCAAGGCATTTGCCCATTCTGGAAACTGTTCTCACTATCAGATGCATAGAATGAAAGTTCTTGATACTTTTGTTCAAATGTCAGAATTCACTGCTTTTCCAGTACTTGCAAACATTTCCTTGCTCCTGCCGGCCTTTATGCCAGGACTCAAATCGCCTTGGGACAGTTTAAGCAAATATGGGCCAGGCTTTGTCCTTACGAAAGTAAGGTTTGTAATTCTTTCTGAAATCAACCGGAGTTTTCTGGGGTTGTTTGGTTGGTTGTTTTAAGAAAGAGTCATCGTGTATTTAAAAGAATAGTCCCCAATTTTAAAAGTCTCAATTGTTGTTAACCTGAAGATATAAAATCATATCTGCTGAGAATCACAAACCTTAAACAAATGAATAAAAACTACTTCTGTTTAACAGTTCACATTTCATGCCTTAAGTAATCTGTCAATATCCAGTGTTTCTTGAAAATGGTTATAAACTACAGGGGAGTAAAGATGAAGAAGTATGAATAGTGTAACTGAGCTTACTCCACCAAAGCTCAATTGTTGTGCATTCAAGGGGTAAGACAAAAATCTCAAACTGCTCTCACTACCTCAGCAGGTACAAATGTATGGTTGTAATATGCTATTAAGTCATCATTGTGCAACCTTTTTACTTATTTCTGTTTTTTTAAACACAAAAGTTTCAGAATTTGATTTTAAAAACTGATAATGTTCATTGGTACCCAATACCCAAGTTCTAAATGTATAATTACATATTTTTAAATATTTTTCTCTAAATAAAACAGAAAAAAAAGCCCTTAACACCATTTTCCATGTGGTTTTAATTTTATCAGACCATAGGAATTTTGGAAACTGCCTTTGCCTAGATGTTGGAAGAAAATATTTTTTCTACAACAGCCAAGTCTTTCATACTTTAACTATTGGATCAGCTTCTCCTTGTGTATAGTCTATTCCTACAAAAGAAAGAATGGCAACTGTAGGATTTACATGAAACATTTGCGATTTGCTTTATTGAGGAAATTGCTTAGTAATAGAATGTAGGATTAAAAATAGGTGTTTATGACTAGATTCACTGCCTAAAGAGGAACTGGAGCTTGTTTACTTGCTTTTCAAAGCCATTTTAAAATGTCTGAGAAATATTTTGTAAAGAAATGTCTGAATTCTCAATTTTTCTTCAGCATGAGAATCTGTGGAAGCAGAAACCAAACTGCAAGCCAAGGATATACATCTATCTTTTCATATCTGTACATGGCTGAAGGCAGAGGCGAGAACCAGATAACCCCTAGAAAGCAATAAGAAGTTTTTGCCACACACCCTGGGGAATTGTCATTAATTCAAAGTGACTGGGTACCAACTCACCAATTGCTTATTCTGTACTTCTGCCCAGACAGATCCCTAAAACATGGACATTCAGAACCAAGCAAGGGAGCCCCATTAGGGAATTGAACTGCCCCAAAGAGAGGCATGCTACTACCCCTTAGGGGAAGTTTCTATCTGGGAGGTGATATTAATAAAAAATAAAAAAATAATTAAAAAAAAACACAAGAACAGCACAGGGCAGTATGTAATTAGATGTTAAATTGTATGGCACATGCTGTAAATGCTACTTGCAGTACGGAGAAGTGAAATATCTCTGGGCTAGAGCAGTTGGAGCCGTCCCTGCAGGCCTTCGGTTGTAATAGAAAATTTAGTCCAGTGAAATAGCAAAGGCCTTGCTCTAAGTGGACACTGCCACGTGTGCCTGGTGGGGTGTACACAGTGGGGCTACAGCTCCTGCCCTCCTTGGCTTCGTGCCATGTGATTTTGTGAATAACCTGACAAGTGTAGACAATGAACTTCTTTCTCTGCAGCATCATGGATTTTAAGTGCTGAGTTGCTTGTCTGAATAGCTCGTAGAAGTATGTGCATCTATCCCTGGTATACGAATTTGGGGATGCCTTTTAATTGAACCCTTCTTTGTCCACATTCTCCTCCAGGCTCCTTCTTTTATTATCTGTGTTCGTAACATCTCTCTTACCATTTGCATCTCCTAAAGTGCCTGTCATAGTGCTGTACACAGTTTAGATATGAAATAGAGTATCCCACCCATAATACCCCATGAGTTATGGCTGGCAAGAATAATATCAAAGGAAGTCTAGTTCAGAAAGACTGGGATGTGCATTCAGCTAACCTTAACATGAGGGAGATAGGCTCTTGTTATTATAGATTTGGGTACTCCCAAGATCTTGTTTTTAGGGTTTTCCATGGTGCTTTTCTAAAAACATATGTTAATGTTAACTTTATAGGTGCTATGGTTTCTCACGTACCCGGATAAAGTGTCTTGATACCATGTCTTCTACTCCAGGCATCTCCTGCCCAAATCCTCCTCCAGCTCTACCACCTCCATTTCTTCCTACCTCCCAGTGCTTCCACCTCTAGTATGTAGAGCTCTGCAGAGCAGGGTGTCTGGTCTGTACCATAATTTTCAAACCAAATAATGTTGTGAATAATTGGAGCAAGAGCTTTGTTATTGGACATCTGGATTTCAGAGAAAATAAAACATACTGGTTGGTAAAGCCTAGCCTGAATTTGCTTTGTTTGTTTTCTGTTCTCCATTATGAATCCGCAAGCAGGGAACAAAAGACACTGCCAATAAAATGAGTAGAACAATTGCATGTGATGGATACTGAATGGAGAACATGAGAAGCATGGGACTTTTGTCATAGTAAAATTCAGATTTTTGTGTCCCATATTGAAAAATAGAAAAGCAGTAAGAAAGTTAAAAAAAAAAAAAAAAAAAAAAAGAAGTGCTCCAAATGCTGCCTGGGGCGTGGGATCATTTTAAATCTCTCTGAAGGATGTCTTTGACCTACATGTGCTATATCCTCAGACTTACCCAGGGCAGAGGCACCTCAGGTGAAAAGAACACGTGATATTGAGCCAGTAGAAGATTCTTCTGCTAGTTAATACATCTGAGAGGCAAGCTGGCTAGGGCAATTGCATACAACTAGTGTAGGTCACAGGAGACTCTTAGGAGACTGAAGGTAAGGTTTATGAATACATAAAAATGTTCATAAATACTCTTTGGCAGCCATGCATCTGTTTCCTTAAAGATTTGCTCTTTTGGGGGGTGGGGTGGGGTGGGGCATGGGCCCGGAAGGATTTGTTTTTAAGGGGAAGATTTCACACAAGCAGGGACATTTTTTGTATGTGATTATATAATATGTAAACTTTATATAACAATTTCCATTATATCACATGGGTATATAACTAATACACAATAATATTGATATAAGGATGTTAGTGATTCTAGCAACTAAACCAAGTATTAATGCATGGGGTATGATAAAGATAATTCTAACACATTGAAAGTGGGTGTCTTCTGGTTCTCATAGCACAGTCTAGTAGTTTTCCACTGTATTATATTTAACATGGGCTTTTTGTAATACAGTGATATTAATTAATTTTTTCCACTTCCCAGTGGTTGACCAACATAGATATTATATCAGAACACATTATCAAAGATATTGTAGCACAAAACCAGGAACGAGGCTGCAAGCCTCCAGGAATGTTAAGTGGAAACAGAACAAACAGGGATCAAAGCTCCGAAGTTTCAGAAAGTAGGTTTTATTAGTCTATGACCATAGGGTTCAGCCCAGTAGCCTCTGAAGGTCTGAGCCCGGATTAGGGGCTGATACAAGGTATTTATGGATAGAATGGCTGCTAGGGTCTTCCTAATATGGCAATTGGTTACACTCGAGGGAGGTGATTGGCTGCTGGCAGCGTTTCCCTAATAGGGTGACTGGCTACACTTCAGGGAGGTGATTGGCTGCTTGCTGGTGGCCAGAACCAGGAAGGGTTGTGAAAGCTGAGTTAAGGGGTGGGGGGAGGGGCCTGCTTGCTGCCAGGAGCTTGCTTGCTACAATATGGATGATGATTTTATGTTGCCTTTGTGGAAATGGATCCTACTAATATGGTTTAACTTTTTTCGCCAAAATAAGAAAGAGATTGCTTTTGTAAACAGTGTCTATTGTGCATCCACCATATAAAAGCCATAGTAAAGACACTAGGAGAATTAAAATATGAGGCAAAAATTTCTTCCCAGGTTCTTTGAACTGGTGAAATTTGTTCCTGATAACTGGGCTAAATAAACCTTTATCATTGATCTCCAAAGTGATCTTTAGCTGAGTTCCAGAAGTTTCTTCATGGCTATACTTTAAGGACAGAATTTTTGCTGTTTTCCTCAGCTTCCCTTTCCATGCCATTAACCCAAGAGGCAACCAGTGACCATGTTTACAGTAGGCTGTGTGTACTTTCTCTCTCCTAACTATAAAAATCTGATATTGGAATGGCATGTTGAACATACAGGGTGATCTGTTAAACAGAGGATGGTACAAATTTTTTGATCAGGTACTCCATCAATAAACATTTTGGTTCTTACTGAAATTAATATTGATAACATTTTTTAGTTCTTTTGATATAAAAAAATTTAATATTTTAAAATTTATTTGTTACAAGTCAGTGGTCTAGTTCTATGTTCAGTTTAACTCAGTACATATTTTTAATGTCTCAAAAATAAAGATATTACACTAAAATACATAGCTATAGAGAGAAGGAATTACATTGTTAACTGTGCTCACTAAATTACTATACTCATTTTTCAGTCCAATTCACCAATTAACATAAAGGTTTTCAATGAGATGTTACTAGTAAATTTCCATCTTTGCCAATGTCAGTCAACTGGTTTTACAGACTAATTGAGAGTTGTTGACTTTTAATTTTTAACAAGTGGGTTAAAAACCCAACTGCAACTCTGTCTTTAAAAGATTTTTTCCTGAGTTTTAAAAATGTGTACATATAGGATAATTTTCTTTTCTTACTGTAACACCTCACATTGGTTTTGATAGCAAAATCACATCGCCATGGAAACATTTCCAGACACCCATTTCAAAGTGCCCTTCCCACAGCACAAGTTTCCTAACAATTGCTTTCTCATTCATTGTTAAAATGCTCTTTTGCCATGAAGGAATGGATTAAATATGTTTATTCTTATAAAAATATCTGCCAGAGAGGCTGCTCCTTCAACCCCTTCTCATGACCAAAATAAAAAAGGTTAGAATATTTGGAATACTTGTCATTTTGTAAAAGAAAAACGGGCAACTCATCTTTAAGATATACAGTTCTGATAAGTAGTTTGCTATCAGATACTAGCAAACCTCTTGTGGCATAAAATGTTTTCAAGATTGTTCCTCTTCTCATTATAGACTGTTGTCAAGAGTCTGGTGATTTTCAGTAATCAAATCTGGAAATTGCTTAACTGGGAACACATTAACAGAGATATGTAAAATACACCGAAAGTAAAGGAAGGAATAAAGACTTCCCAGGTGTGTATACCCTCACGTTTACACAGCCATGAGAAGCTGAGAGGCCATTGTTATCCCATACAGTAAACAAAGACTTAATATCTTTCTCATATTTAGATGAAACACATAAACGTGGATGGTTGTGTGCACACTGCTTTGTAGAACTGCACCCACAGTTCACAACTCTGACTGGACAGTACATCACCTGGGGAATATTTAAAAATCCAGATGTCCTGCCCTGTTCCCAGACCAGTTATGTCAGAATTTCCAAGGGTGGGAGCTTGTCCGGATGTCACTTGTGTTTGGAGCTCTCCAGGTGATTGTCATGTCCCGGCAAATCGGAGAACCACTGGTCTACATCTGTGCTTCTTGAACTCTGGTGTGCACACAGGTCTCCAGGGCGTCTTGTTAAGCTGCAGATGCCATTCCATGAGCCTGGAGTAGGGCCTAAAGGCCTGTGTTTCTTACGAACTCCCAGGTGATGAGGGTCCGTGGTCTGTGGACCTCACTTTGAGTGAGAGGCTGCTCAGGCCATGAAGCTGCATTTGTGTTGAGAGGGGCCTGAAGTTCCTTGATGGAACAGTTATTGCTGCTTCATGTCACAGGGAATTTTATTATGAACAAAACAACACTTTCCTCGTCTGTGAAACCAAGATAGTACTTAGGTTTTTTTTTTTCCTTGGCCTTTCTGTTTTATTCATTGAGCAAAGCAGGGACAGTAACATGGTCTGGGCTCCCCATAGCCAAATGAACTAGTGTTATTATGGCGAGGCCAAGAATCCTAGAGTGGCTTCCTCAAAAAATGTTGAGTTATAAGTATGAAGAAGAGTGGAATCAAAAAGATACATCAGGGGTGCAAGGGTCGTTCAGTGGTAGAATTCTCACCTGCCATGAGGGAGACCCAGGTTTGATTTCAGGCCCATGTACTTCCTAAACAAACAAACAAGCAGACAAACAAATGAAAAAAACAACCGAAAAAAAAAAATTCAACAAATGGTGCTGCAATAAGGGGATACCCACATACTTATGTGGAAAAAGAATGAAATTTGACCCCCACCATACAGTATACAAAAAAAAGATACATCATTGATAGTTTTGGTGGGAATTTCTATGTCTCATTTTATTGTCAGCCCAGAAGCAATTTGTGCACCATCAGGTAAGAAAAACAACTCTTTAATAAAAATAAATAACACGTTTATGACTTTAAGGTATTACTTAGAAGCTGAACTAGTATTCATCCCTTACACATTGATGATGCCATACCATTGCTAAAATGTAAAAAGTTAAACTATGATAGCCTCACCCAAGCTCCTTGAGTGGCTGCAGTAGGTGGGGTCCTATCTCATAACACTCCTGGCCTCCTCACAGGCCAGCAGCTAAAGGCTGACACCAGACACAACAAGGAAAGTCTTGGCCCCTGCTCTCTTCTGATTGGCCATTGTCCGTGCCATCACACTGGCCAAATATTTTAAATTTCATCCCTGCTTATGTTTGTAAATGTCATCAGTAGGGCAAAGGATCCAGCTATTATCTAATCGGATTACTGAGTTACAGAAGGGAAAACGTAACCTATAAAGAGTCTTGTCCAGGTCATACCAGCAACTCAGCCAGGCCTCCCAACTTTTGAGCAGGATTGCTTCCTCTCCCCACTTCCGGTCATGACCCCTTCTTATCCTCAGTCTCCACAGAAAGCATTTCTCAGCAAACACCTCAGAAGGATGAATGACAGTTCAGACACCAGCATTGTGCTGAAACAGAATATCAGGCAATCCGTTACTTAAAGAAATTTGCAACATTGTTGGAAATTCTGTGTGTTCACGTATGGAGCAGTTAAGTAGCAATATCAGGCAATATAAAGCGTGGTGCCCAATCAGTATTTTGTGAGAACTGTAAATGTCCCGAGAAGATAAGAATAAAGGGAAAGGCTTAAATGTGAAGGAGATTAGGATTCTGGAAAGACTCAGGCTGCACTACAGATCCTTCCTTTGCCAGATCTGTAGGTAGAGAATTATCTTTTGAATTAGGGCACTTTCTATTGGTGACTAATGATTTCCTTCATAAATGTAAGACTTTTGGGCTACTTTTGTTGGCTACACACTCAGATTGTTTCTCATTGAAATGTTGACTATATTACTTGATGTTTTCCCTTTGTAATAAAAATTTAATTTCTATACTAATTTATCCTTCTTAAATCTGATATTAATGAATGGAAAGCAAAAGAAAAGAGCACATTCATGGAATGGCAATTAAGCCACCCAAGTGATTAGGAAATTTCTGTCTATATGTGCGATTGTTTTTAACCTTATGCCAGTATACTAGCTCTCTCCTGATTGCCTTTTTTGCTTGTTTGTTTTTTCCGTCCCCTCAATCTTCGGTCTTAAGTGAAGTTTTCCTAGCAGTACGTCAGTTTAATAAAGGATCCTGAAGCTCTAGAAATTGATATTTCCTACCACAAACTAAAAGGAATTTTTAAATATTTAAATCTAGGTAGGTGGTAGCTATAGAAACTGGAGAAAGGAAGAAAGTGGCCATCTCGTGCTGTACAGCACACTCCCCGTCTGCAGGCACAGAAGAGGCTAGTAAAAGGTTGTTTTCCACTTGAGAGACAGTTTCCGTATAGGTTCATTAGAGTGAAGATCAGAATGTTATCAGAGAAGACCGTAGCTCAGATGACACAGTAAAAAGGAAGTAGAAACTAAATTTAGAAATTATATGAAAGCTTTTCAAAAATAGATATTACTAGGAACCCATAAAAAGGGCAAACATGCATTTTTGTCCTTCTGAAAAAGTAATGCAAACTGCAAAGTCTTTTTGCATTATATAAAGGTGGATTTGGTTTGGTTTGGTTTTGTGATCAGTGCTACATCACCAGGCACTTCAGCTTTTCATGGAAAGCCTATCAGAATTTAAGGGAAAGAACACAAATGGATATGAAATATCGGGCAAAATCTTCACATCTATTTGGGTATGAGATAAGGTTTTGATCAGGTTGTGGACACTGCATGTTTTAAAAACTCAAGATTGAGAGGAATGCATTATAACAAGACTCAGGCTCTTCTGTGGAGAAAAAAAACTTAAATATCATTTAAAGAAATACATGCTTCTAGTTGAAAAACGATTGGAACTGTAAAATAATCACCAGTAAACACTATAATCGTATTTATAACCCATAATTTAATTAGAATTTGAAATAGTATTTCCTTAAATGGTTAAACTGATAGTTTCATAGCATATTGGTAGAAATCAAAGATGGTTTCATATTTTTTGGAACAGATCCTAAAAAGTTCATACCCTCAAAGGATTGGCTCACTGAATACAAGGTAGACTCCCATCAAAAAGGTTTGGGTGGCGGTGGTTCATGATCATTCTCCTTGGAGCATGTCTGCAGTCCAAACTAAAATTGCTATTATTGTGTGTCTGTTACTGTGCTGTTTTATGTCAGTTATTATATTTAATCTTTAAAATAACGATTCTTTGAAATAATTATCTGAATCTCACTTTACAGATGAGGACATAGAGGCTTGGAGAGGGCCCCAGCAAATAAATTGGAGCAGGGTTTAAAATCAGTGTGTGACTGCAAAGCCAGAGGCCCTAATCCACTGTTTATTACACCTTAGGATAGTAACACCGCCCCTAACCAGTCAAACACGTACCGTTTGGTGCCTCATTTGTGCCTTGGTCCCTTTGGTTAGGCTAGTGTATATTGAAACTCATACACAAACATCCAAAGTTTGGTGTACTTTTAAGAGCTTATGCTCCTGGGCATAAATAAAGGGCCTGGGAAGGGGGAAGCATAAACATTGGAGGTTCCCAGGTGTATAACATTTTTGACCAGTTCGTTGCAGAAAGTTGTGGAGAATGGAGGTACAAACTTAAATTACTTCAGGGCTGGCAGGTAATATGAAGCTGGTCAGGTTCTTTTCTTTGACACTTTCCCTTCCCTCTCTCTTTCCCACCCATCCTTCTCTTTTCTTTTCTTTCTTTCTCGTTCATTCATTTTTATTTATTTATGGCTTTGAAGGATGTAGCATATTCTTCACTATCATAAATAATTATCCTCTTATTATAATTTTTTTTTTTTTTTTTTTTTGGTATGGGCAGACACTGGGAATTGAACTCGGGTCTCGGGCATGGCAGGCAAGAACTCTGCCACTGAGCCACCGTGGCCCACCCTTTCCTATTGTCCTTGACCACAGTGAAGGGCACTTGATAGTCTGCTTAGCTACAGCCATTTTTCCTCTTGAGCATGTGCCCAGTGTAAATTGATCTTCCAGTTTATCAAGAGAATGTGGAAATCTGTGTTGTTTTTTAAATTGGGAAAACTCTCAATTGTAGATGTTGACTGTTTAAAAAAAAATGTTTGTACTAGATCAAGAGGGCTGCAAACCCTTACCTGTCTTTGGGGGTCTCTTGATTCCCCTGGTCCAAGTCCTCCCTTTGTGTGGGTTGATCATAAGTCCCAGTTTGCCTGAGACATTTGCAATTTGTACCTGTTGTCCCAGCATCCCACCAGTTTAACATTTATCCCAGTTTTTCATTTTTTAATGAACTATTCTTATTAATAGCTTCTTTAAAATAAACCAGGAAGAATTTGACAGAGCTTCACTTTGGGTTTCCAAATTCTGCCTGTGTAGTTGGACAGATTTCTTACTTTAACACTTGGTTAAAGTTGAAAGATGTTTCACAACTCTTTTTCAGTTCCTTCCCAGATGCAAGGTAGTTGCAGCTGCCTTTCAAAGATGGCATGTGGGCACACACTGCTAATGTGGAATAAACTCAATCAAGAGTAACTAGGGACAGCCAACACTTTCTAATCTCAAGAGTAGAAAGGCATGCCATGTTATTCTTTTACCATCCACTTGTTGTTTCAGCCGGTCATGCTGTGTTCTGGTCTATAGGCTGTGAGATCCATTAAGATACCACACCATCAGTGGACAGGGTCAGTGGGAAATTGTATTTTAAGTACATGTAAAATGTATGTGGAAAATCAAAGCTCAGCAGTCTTGCCAAAGGTTTTGCTATAATGGTTTTAGTATTATTTGGTAGATATCTATTACTGTTTGTTTTATTAAATTTAGTCATGTTCTTATTTTGCAGTAAATCTTTTGGGCCAGGATAAGCTTTAAAAAAAAAAACACCTGAAAATGCATGTTGAACAAGAAATTAAATACTGAATTCCTGTTTCTGAAGAAAGTTGATGATAATGCGTAATCTGTACAAAAATGTTTGTGGATATTTCCCGTCTACCATTGTGATCATAATGGTATCACCAATCATAGAAAATCCAAAAGCGCAGATCTGCTGAAAATTTATCCATATCTATTTCAAACATGTTGTAATTTACAGAAGACTGTCCAAAGATGACATTTTAACCTGTACAGCAGCAGAATGTGCATTTCATGCCACTCTGTGAAGCAAGATTTTTCATTTAGATCAAATGACTTTTCTTCCAAGTTAATTTAGCTCATTCTTTATTCCAAGTTTTCTTAATGCATGTTCAAAAAATGAAGCAATAGCTGTTAATATGTCAGTTCCGTTAATAGAGGAAAAGCTTTGCAAACAATGGTTTGACTTTTTCCGCCTTTAATTCATGGAATCAAGAAAAGAAATTTGAAAGTTCATTCTGATGAAGGTGAAACAGCTAACATTATTTTGAATGCTGTAGTACAGGTAGTTTTAAAAGTCAGCACTGAAGATAAAAGCATCCCATTTTGGTAATGATACGAATATAGCTCTGAATAAGCACAGATATCAGGGTAAAACACTGAAAATATTAGGAAACCTATGGCACAGGAATGAATTTGGAATGGATTATGGCTTACAATTAGTCATATTTGTGTCCAAACAAGCTGCGAATAACCTACCAATCCAAACAGAAGTTGTTAGAGTAACTGAACTTAAATTTTTTTTGCAATGAAGCTATTAAAGTTTGGATTTGACAGGAGATGCTTTTTCTGTTGCTCATTACTAGAGGATTTTAAAAATGCTTGAGCCTTTGAAGAACCACTTTGGAAATTAACCAATGTTTGCCAATAGTACTGGGCTTGAAAAACTAGTCCTTTAAACTTTGCTTGCATTTTGTTCAAAAGCAGTTGGAAATATTTCATCAAAATATTTAACAAATTAATTGTCCTCAATTTTTAGCAAGTTAATATTATTGGAGACAAAACTAGGAAGCCAGAAAACATTGAAATTTGTACAAATTAAATAATGAGAATTCAAAAGGTTAACATTTGACTGTACTTTGGAATATCTTGATTGATGGGAGAAATCTTTTGATGGAGCTTCGAACTTTAATTGACTGAATTTATATTCTTGTAGCAAAATAGAATGAATTGAGAAGTCCTCTGATTTTGTAGCATCTAAATTTGGCAAGCATTCCAAAGAGTAATGAATACAGATGATTTATTTAATGAATTTTGCATCTTAAAAGTATTTGTAAAAGAATAGTACTCTGAACTGATACAAAAAGACAGTTGCTGTGAAAGTGTTTGAACTGAAATATTTATATATTTCTATTAGAAAAACAAAGTAGAATAAGAATACCTTCCATTAAGCAAAATTTGCTCTAAGCTTACCAGGTGCCTCACAGTCCCCATAGAAAGAATATCTGTGAATGAAAAATATTTATTAAGGTCTGCATGGAAGGACTCAGTTGAAAAGTGTTAATTCCATATTTCATAAATGCTACTAGGAAGAATATTATAGCCAGTTTTATTAAATATTTATTCAATATTTTATTAAATATTAAATAATTAAATAATGAAAAACATCCTTGTAAATAATGTCAGTGCCACAATATTAGAAACGAATATGGCTATTACAGAACTAAAGTACATGAAAGTACCAAGAAAACGTCTTCTGATTATATTTTTTACTTTAATCTATGCAGATATTTGGAAGTCTTATTTTATAAATAATTTTATATTTGACAATAATGTTTGAATAAAATCAATTTAATAAAACTATTGGCCAATAAATATTTCAAAATAGGTATTAATTATTTTTAGTAATCCTGAAATTTGGGTCTTCATTAGAAGTGAGAAATCATATAACTTTTTATTTACAAATAAAGCATGTGTGGTGAGATGTGTTCTCTTACTTCCCTCCCCATCTTCCTATTCCATATTCTGACCGCCATAGGACAAGTAGGCATCCATTTCTGGGTTCCTTTTTATGTTTTTCCTGATGGAGAGAACTTCCTTGCTCTCTGAATTAAGCAAGGTGTTTCAAAAGCTCCCCTCCTTCCCCAGGGTTCTGGGAGTGTGAGCCTTTCGCTTTCAGTTCTCCCGCACACCGTTCCTTGTTTGTCTGAATCTGCAGTGGTCAGGTTTCCAGCGGGAGGCCGCACGGGGTCCCACCCAGCCCCGTGCAGAACTCCAGCGCGGCTGGTAGCATCCGGACCTCTCTCTGCTTCATTAAGGAGCTTGGTGTTTTGTTTTGTTTTGTTTGTTCGTAAGACTTTGTTTTAAAGTCTACCAAGTTGAGGAAGGACATCTTCCTCAAGATATCTGTTCTTCCTATTGTCAGACAAAATAAAATTCCAAACCAACAGCAGCATACTCCTCTGGCTAATAAGATTGTAGGAGCACAGACATTACCAACGAGCTAAAGTGATTAGATTTTCTTCTGAGACGTAATATCAGGAAATGAACCACAGAGAATAGGTGATCTCAAAAAATGAAGATGATATGAATCCATTGAATGCGAGGGGGGTGGGGAAGGAATGGGGAGAATGATCTAGTGAACTGTTTGTTTTGTTCATGCCAGTCAACCTCCAGGTGGTTTTTTGGGGTGTCTGTCTCTAGTTGGTGTTTTTTGTTTTAAACTTTTTAATTTTTTTGGTATGATATAACATATGTACAAAGCAGAGAAAGAAAAAAGCAGTAGTTTTTAAAGCTGTCTTCAACAGGTGGTTACAGGACAGATGCCAGAGTTTGTCATGGGCTACCATACCATCCCTTCAGATTTCTCCTTCTAGCTGCTCCAGAACATTGGAAGCTAGGAGGAATTTTTTTTTATCATCACAATTGGTTTCTTTTCCTTTTTGTGAAAAATAGCATATATACAAAAAAAGCAATAAATTTCAAAGCACATCACAACAATCAGTTGCAAAGCATATTTCAGAGTTTGGTATAGCTTACAATTCTACAATTTTAGGTGTTTACTTCTAGCTGCTCTAAGATAGTGGAGACTAAAAGAAATAACAGTTTAATGATTCAGCAATCATCTGTATGTTAAACCCCACCTTCTCTGTATAACTCCACCATCATCTTTGATCTTTCTCCCACTCTTTAGGATATTTGAGTTAAGGCCATTCTAACTTTTTCATGTTGGAAGGGGCTGTCAATAATATGGTGCAGAGAGATGGAACTAGCTGATATTCTGGAGGCTGGGCCCTCTAGGTTTCAGGACTTACCTGGTCCAGGGACCCATCCAGAGGTTGTAGGTTTCTGGAAAGTTACCCTAGTACATGGAACCTTTGTAGAATCTTATATATTGCCCTAGGTATTCTTTAGGATTGGCTGGAATGGTTTTGGTTGGGGTTTGGCAAGTTATAATAGGTAGCAAAGTCTGACTGAAGTTTGCTTAAGAGTGACCCCTAGAGTAGCCTCTCAAAATCCTCTCGACTCTGTTTGAACTCTCTCAGCCACTGATACCTTATTAGTTACACTTCTTTTCTCTCATTTGGTTAGGATGGCATTGCTGGTCCCATGGTGCCAGGGTTAGACTCATCTCTGGGGATCATCTCCCACACTGCAAGACAGACTTTCACCCCTGGATGTCATGTCCCACATCGGGGGGAGGACAGTGATTTCACTTGCAGAGTCGGGCTTATAGAGAGTGAGGCTACCTGTGAGCAACAAAAGAGGTCTCCCACAAGTAACTCTTAGGCATACCTATAGATAGTCTAAGCTTCTCCGTTACATATGTAAGCTTCACAAAAGCAAACTTCAAGATCAAGGGGTTGGCCTATTGATTTGGGTGTCCCTAAAGTTTGACACAGTATTAGGGGTTTCCCCGGTGGTAAAGTTTAATAGTTCCATATTTTGTCTTCCAACCCTCTAAGGGACTTTGCCAGTACTTAATGATTATCTGCTTAATATGTTCTAGGATGTATCCAGGCATTGCGTTAAGCTATACAGGATTAAAGGACCTCATTCTTATTCTGGGCTCCCTGTGTTTTTATTGTTTAAATGAGCCATCCAGACAGGTTGCATTAGATTATGTGCTAAGGAAAATTTAGTTTCTGGACAAAAGAAACCTTTCTTCTTTTGGTCTCAAAGAGTGGGTGAGGTTCTAAAATATAGACAATGTCTTCCTTTCCCCTGTGTTCTGAATTACCTTAATCCTGAACTGATTGGCCCCATTCTTATCTCTAAATATCCTGTACATATATAAAAGAACCTCTCAAAATCCAGTAATAATAATTATCACTCTGGATTAAATGTGACTGCTATAAGAGCTTACAATCTAGGCCCCTGTTTTCTTATAAGCATTTTCTAGAGGAGACCGTACCATAATTGCTCTTTTGTTTCTGGCTTATTTTGCCTCACCAAATGTCCCACAGGTCATTCACATCATTGCCTGCCTCACAAGATCGTTTCTTTTTGTAGCAGCACAGTATTTGATCGTATATATACACCATCGTTTGCCAATCTACTTTTCAGTCAGTGCATCCTTCAGCCACCTGCATTTGTGAGGCATCATGTGTAATGTTCGAAGTCCACAGTCCAAGAACACTCAATTTTAGATAATTTCATTGTTCCCAAGAGAAAGATAACCAATAAACACACCCTCACCAAATAGGAAATCTAAACATCCCCTTGACTCTTGTCACCCTCCCCATCATTTATCCCTGGTGTTGCTGTGGTACTGCTAATGTTTTCCAGTTAAACATAGCCCATGACATGCAATGGCAGTTTTCCCCCATACCCTGAACTTAAACACTCTTTGTACATGAATCGTACCTTTGAAGTAGTTCATGCAAGAACTTATTTATATTTGTAATGTTCATCAGTGGGACACATAGATCTATACAACCCCTTTCGATCATGTTCACTTCAATATGGTAGTATTACTTATAGACCCACTAGTGAACTGCCTTCACTTCCCTTATATTTGAGTTCAACCTCATTAGCTATCCATTCACCCATCTCTAACTTCTGTGCATCTCTAAATTCCCTATATTCTGTATTATAAGCCTAGAATAGGCTTTACCATGGTCATAAAAGTGAAGTCACACAGTGTCTATCCTTTTGTGTGTGGCTTATTTCACGCAGCATTATGTCTAGTCAGTGTTTTTTGAGATGTAATTCCTGAGAACACCAGTCATATGAACTGATCTAAGAAGGAAAAAGCTTCTGTGATCAAATGAGTTTGTGAAATACAGTAACATCTCCAATCCTAATCTGTACTCATGGATTCCTGGCACCATTCATCTCCTCTTTAAAGATTCAGAGTTTTGCAGTAGAGACATCTGTTTAACTTTTTATAACCATCATCCTTCACTTTTATTTGACGTTAACCTCAGAACCCCTCTTTCGAATAAGCAGCCATTAAAAGCCCAAGTAACTAACATTCCTGAAATACTCTTTGAAAACACCCATACAGGTATACCCTAATTTTTTTTCTAATTTTAGTAAATATGCTTATCTTTCAAAGAATCTCCCTTTCCAATTTTTTCTTTATCACTGTGATTTTGTATAAACTCTTTGAAAATAAATTGGTTTTATACGTTCCCATAAATATATATGCATACCCATGTTATGATATTACCGTGGAGGTAGTAACTAGCATTTCGAGAAGTATGAAACTATATATTGCATCTCAAGATTTTATAAACCTGAAAGATTTGTAAGATTCTTGGTAATGGGACCCATGTAATTACATTAGTCAACATGCTTTCTGGGACCACTGGGTGTAGGTTATGCCCCACGGCATCAAGCATCCAACCCCAATATCGTGATCTTAATAACTGTTTCATGGCAGACAAACATGAAAAACGGAAACGATGCACAAAGAACTAAATAGAAGAATAGTTACATGGAAAACTGCAGAGGAAGGGTCAAGAAAGAGGTTGAGTTATTTCAAAAGAGAAAGAGCTTTAAACAATAGATGAGTATTTCCTCCACCCAAGAAAGAATCCACTGTGTCAGAATAAGCAAATAAAGTCATCTAGTGAAACAAAAACCAAAGAGAGAAATGAGTTAATTCCCAGTAAATGTTTTTTGGGGAAAGGCAGGATATCTTCCAGTCATTGATTACCTTGATGAATGCTGTAACAGAGATCAAAAGTAAAAGTCTCATGAATGAAGAGCAAATTTAATAACAGGATAAATCAATTTCTAAAAATGTTAATGAAAGTCGAAAATATGTGGCAGCTTAATAAGTTTTCATATCTGTTATTCTGTTATCTAGAACATTTTATTTAACAAAAATTCTCGGCTTTATCAGTGTTTAATGCATTGCCTGAAACATGGTAGATAAATATTTGTTGAAATGATTAATTATTAATGGTAATTTTGAGATACCATGAGATTTCATAGTAATTACAATTCTTGTGCTAGGCATTTAACAACTCTTAATTTTCCTAACAATCCCACTACACTGAACTATTATCCCTGTGTTATAGATGAGGAAACTGAAATTCAGAGAGGTTGAGCTACTTGCCCTGACACAGGGCTGGAAGGAGCAGATTTATGATGAAGCCCAGTTTGGTCTCAAGCTATTTTTCAAATTATTCTGCTTTGCTGCTCTGGTTCTTAAATTAGCCAGTGAGAGATTCCATTGTCCCCATCTACCACCGGGGTTAAGAGTGACATGGGAGCCAGGCAGAGATCCCTGCAATCTAAGGACTCCACACACAGGCTTTCCAGTCTTCACAAGGCACTTCAAAGAGTTATATGACATAGTAATTTATAATTTTGCTGAGCCACAAGTTTGAATCATAAGTGCGGGGAGGCTGTTCTGAGGGAATGAGTCACCCGCCAAGTACCCAGCCGGCAGCAGCTCAGTGTGACTTAGCTGTTCTCTGTTTTTCTTTTTATGCAGTAACACTCAGAAAGAGATACATCATGTTGTTCTGTGTAGAATGCACCTGAAAGAAGGCCAACTGCTGGTGTTGTGATAAAGTTAGAGAGGGGGAGGCAGTCTAAGAAATGACGCTTCCTGTCCAGGTTCTCTATAGGGCATTTTATGATGCTAAGGTGTGTTTGCGGATTTGAACACTCAGAGACCCAGTGTCCAGCAAAGGCCATTTTTTTGTTATTTCGCATCTGGGGACATTACAACCTGAGTGACTTGTCCTAGCTCACCAAAGCTAGTAGGTCGTAGGTGCTGTACTTTCTGTTTTCTGTGCTACTTTTTCCTTTTCTTTTGCTTTTTAAGTAACTAGCAGTTTTATATGTTAAGCCCTGCCTTTAACTATTTTATATGCATTTTGTCATTAAGTTCTCTAAAGTAAGTCCTAGTATTATCCCATTTAACAAATTAGGAGAGTGAGGTAATTAGGAGACTGAGGCTGAGAGAAGTTAATTGCTTGCCCAAGGTCACAGTTCACACGGTAGAGGTGAGATTACAACGCAAGCAGTCTGATCTTGTGTCCATCATTTTACTCTGCTTCCTCTGAACAAAAACAAGGCTGAGATTTTTTTTCTCCCCCCACAGCTTATTTAGGAGGTTGCAAATTTTTCTTTGGAGTAAAATGTTGAAAAGGAAATAAACCCCACCCCCCAAAAAAATGAGTGGGGAGATGTGAGCCCTGGTACCCTGACACCAGTTCCTACTCTTTCTGATTCAAAGGTCCTCTGTGTATGTCTAGCAACTTTTCAGAAAGAGCACTCTTAATGAGTTGAATACTTGCATCTAAGGGCTTTGACAAACGTGGAAGTTAACATTTGGTTTTCTACTTCTGAAGTGTAGGAACCGGAATAGGTGTGACATTCCAGCCTAAAGCCACCCCGAGCTGTTAATTAGTATTTGAAAATCCTTCCAAAGTGACTACAAGTTCTTTTTTATTTCATCTGAAGGTTTAGTCTTCTGTGGGTATGGAAGGACCCACTCAGTTCCTACTTCCCTTTGCAGAAGCAACCATGGAAATATCCACACATCTCAGCTTTACCTGATTTTTATGACCACCGATTAATGAAAACAAGACATTGCCACATTTGCACATCTTGCGGTTTTCATGTGGTCTTTTCCCTAGAACGCTGCCAAAGTTCCTGAGAGCAGCTACTTAGTTTCCACAATGTTCCCTCTCAGGCTTGCCACCAGCTTACTAAGAATTCTGAAAGCTAGCATTCATCATTAAATATTTCCATCCAGTGTGCGCAACTGTAACTTTAAATGAAATAGAATTATGTTTCACATTTTGTTTATATAATTAACTCCTGCTGGTTTTGCTTTTTTTTGCACAGTATTCAAAATAAAAAAGGATAGTCAATTGTAATTGACTTGTTATTTCTAATATTATTAGAAATGACTTCTTTCTCTTTCATCACAGTTAGTCTTTTTCATTAGTAATTGTTTAATTTGGCATTATTACTTGTATTTTTGCTACTATTAATATTTGACATTTGGACAAATAGAACAGAGTCTAATTCATCTTCCTATGCTAATATACTGAAAAATACTTCTTTTTCATATACAGAATACATTTTCAAAAAAGTGGACATGATTGCATCCACTTCAATTGGGGGCATTTATATAGGCAGTTGAAAAGTTCTGTGTGTATTTTGTGGAGCACTGTCACACTTTTAAATAACAGTGAACCTCAGATGAAAGCTTTTTCATAAATGCGTATTATGGTTGATTATATTTGAATGCCATTTTCCCAAACAGCAAAGATGGAATTAAACAATGACGTTTAAGAGGCAGTAAACATGACTTAGAAATTCTGATGTGGGTGAAGACAATGTGGTGCTCTGCATATTAATTTATTTATGTATTTTTTAATTAAAAAAATTTTTTTAAACATAACATACAAACATTCTTACCATATAATCATTTCATTCTTGGTATATAATCAGTAACTCACAGTATCATCATATAGTTGTATATTCATCACCATGATCATTTCTTAGAACATTTGCATCAGTTCAGAAAAAGAAACAAAAAGAAAAAAGAAAAAAATTTATCCATACCATACCCCTTACTCCTCCCTCCCACTGACTGCTAGTATTTCCTTCTACCGAATGAATATGTTTTAGCCTTTGTTTCCCCTATTTTTTTCTATACCCCTTATCACTCCCTTTCATTGAGCACTAGCATTTCAATCTACTAAATTTATTTCAACATTTGTCCCCTCTATTATTTATTTATTTTTAATCCATATGTTTTACTCATTTGTCCATACTGTAGATAAAAGGAGCATCAGACATGAGGTTTTTACAATCATATAGTCAGTTACATTGCAAAAGCTACGTCATTATACAATCATCTTCAAGAAACATGGCTACTGGAACATAGCTCTACATTTTCAGGCACTTCCCTCCAGCCTCTCCAATATACCTTAACTAAAGAGATTATATCTATATAATGCGCAAGAATAACCTCCAGGGTAACGTCTTGACTCTGAAATCTCTCAGCCATTGATACTTATTTTGCCTCATTTCTCTCTTCCCCCTTTTGGTCGAGAAGGTTTTCTCAATCACTTGATGCTGAGTCCCAGCTCATTCTAGGATTTCTGTCCCACATTGCCAGGAAACTTTATACCCCTGGGAGTCATGTCCCACGTAGGATCTGCATGTTTTTGAGGGCAGTATTCTTTCATAGATGGTGGAGTGGACTGCTGAGTTATGGGTTCATAGCCAAGACAAATATTATAGCTTTTACCATGGAGGTTAATTTGAATTAAAGGTTAACATGAAACTTCCTCGTTAGACTAGCTTTTGCATAATCAAAAGAGCCATGTTTACTCCTTGGAAGCCTTGTGCATCTTCATCTCTACCTATCAGCTAAATCCTTTCTTCTCTCTGACACCTCGTTTGACTGTCTCAGTCCTTATTGAATTCTACTTGCTGAGTCTTCATGGAGCATTACTTGATCATGTAACTACTTAACTGTACTCTGCCCCATATTGTCAGATAGTGTTTGAAATAGTAAGGTCTTGTTTTGCCAGATGACACTGTAGGTCCTAGAGGGCCTTGTTGCCGTGACTCCTTACTCCTTGGTGTTCTGTGTGTTGTAGATGTGTTTATTATATATATGCAACTGCGTAGTTTTATGGCTAGATGAAACTTTAGAGAGATGACTTGGTTCAGTTCCCTCATCCTATGAAGAAGGAACAATAAGTTCTAAAAAAGCAGTTTTTCCTAAGTGTTACAGCTAGTTAGTGTTTTATGATTAAACCTCAGGCTAGAAGATAGATGTCTTAATTTCCAGCGTAGTACAGTTTCCACTCTTCTTTCCTCCCTTGTATCTTTTATTCAATTCAGCAAATATTTATTGAGCATCTCCAGGTATGAAGTTTTCTGATAGGCCCAGATAATAAAATAAAATCACTTTAACTAGGAAAGTTAATTTTAATAAATATTACACAAACATGTGCACTGACTACTAAAATAAAAACTGTAAGGATTATGTAGTTCTGTGACAAGTAATGGATGGAGGACTTCCTTGAGAAACTGATTTTGATTTGGCATCATATTTATACTATGTATTTTTAAATGCAATTCAATTTGACAAATATTTATCGTATACTCACTTGCTCCTTGCTGGGCCCCAAAAGAAATTAGAGTTAGTAATTTCTAACTGTGGGCTGTGGCCCCTTTTCTCAGTATACACTTAACAGTAGAATAAATCAAGATATAACTATTAGCATAAAACAAAATGTAGAAGTTCTGTGGCTCAAAGAAAGCAAGGATCACAGGTTTTGGTGTTTTTTGGTTTGTTGTTTTTTTTTTTTTGGGTGGGGGGAAGGAGAGAAGTCAGGAAGAGCTTCCTGTAAGAGATAATATATGATACAGCCCCTGAACAAAACCTAAAGAAAGTATGTTAAGAAAGAAGGAAAGTACTCCAGATGTAAGGAAAAGCAAGCAGAGATAGACGGAGATGGGACATTGTGGGAGTTTTCAGGCAGTAGAAAGTAGTGTCATTTTATAGGAGCAGGCTTTTTGTGAATTTAACAACTTTATACACTGTTAAAAATGCAGTCTTTATTTAAATACCCTTACAGCCAACTGGAATTAAAGGATGGAAATACAAATATTTCTCCTTACTCCTACCCCCAGAGCACATAATCCTGTGCTTTGTTTGGTTGCCATCTATATGGACTCCTTCCCTCTTGGCAGGAGCGATGTCTAAGTCTGTGGTTACTGCATTACCTAGCACCTCATTGGGTGTCCAATAAACATTTAATCATAATAGTAAGAAGTGTCTGGTATGTTGAAACTGTTTTCCCTGGCAGAAGCTGCTCCAGAAACAGAAACAGAACACCTTCCAAATGACATGGTTGGCCTAGTAATGAGTATCGAGTTCATCTTAGAATAACTACCTATACTTACCGATGTCATGGTGTAACTTTTACCCAATTCAGAGGGGGATCTCAACTGTTTCTCCCTATGGATAGTCTAATAGTCTGTCTAAATATTATTGTATAAAGGTGCTGGAAAATTATTCATTCATTAGTATGTGTTAACCAGTGTCCAACTACCATGTTCCAGGTTCTGTGTGGGACATAGTGTTATTTGTCACACTTATTAGAGGAACAATGGAGAAGAATCTTCAAACAAATGTTGCAAATGAGTGGCTCACAGTCCAACAAAGGCATAGATATACTTTATCTTGCAAAAAAAAGACTAAGATTTAAAATTAGGGATATGTTACAGAAAACATCCATATTTTTGGCATCCCTTGAAAAACTGGAACATCTGGCCGCAGTGGACCAACATTCCCAATGCCAACACTTGGAGTTAATAGCAGTTGCCTCCTTCAATTGGGATACGGATTTTTCATTTTGCCACAGTCTCCACCACTCCCTATTGCCTATACCCTGCCTGTTTTACTCATTTCAGTGGCTTTCTGACCCTTATGAACCATCTGTTAATGACTGCTGTAGAGACTGTTGCTTCTGTGAGCTTCTTCTCTCGTCTCCAGTAGCAATTCTAGGACCTACTGGGCAAATTAATTATCATCTTAAAACCTTGTGTGTGTTTGGTACTTTATAGTTTACAGTGGTTCTCAAACTTTTACATGCATCAGAATCATAAGAGGACCTCTTAAAAGAGGGATCGCCAGATTCCACCTGGAATTTCTGATTCAGGGATTGACAGTAGGATCTGAGGATTTCCGTTTTCGAAAAATTCCCGGAGACGCTGATGATGGTTGTTTGCACCCTTTGAGGACTACCACCCTATAGTATTATAACTGACTTGCTCAAAGCCACGTACGGCAGGTGAAGCAGTGTGTCCCCCACCAGGAAGTAATGTTTGCAGAGATTCAGCAGCTTACAGTGGATCAGCAGCTACTAAGAAGCAGACTTAGACATAAACCACTCTGCATATCTGCCCTCTCCCACCAAATCATAGAATCCTCAAGAGAATCCTGTAATGGGGAATCTCATTAGAATTATACCAGATGATCATTGTCAAATCTTAAGATACAAAGAATCAGAACTTACTCATATTCATTGAGCAAGGGCAGAAAAAGAAGGGTTGAAACCTGACATTAGAAAACCTGCTGATGTGGGGCAGAGTGGAGGAGACCCAGGAGATCTGGTGCAGAATATAGAAAAGATGGGTCCAATACAGTTCTTCGGTTCCCAGGAGGTTCAGCATGGAGTAACAGGTACTGTCGAGGCAAGCAGAGCACACAGGATTCCAGGAGCAGATGCTACTCTGATTTCTGAAGAGTTTCAGGCAACTATGATTGAAGTAGAGCCCCACCTAGAGTGGGAATCTGGAACAGGACTGGTTCCAGGCTGGTAGATCTCTGCTGGGTTAACAGGGCAGTGGGGTTCAGGATGGAGCGAGGATTTCTCAGTTACTAGATCTGACTTTCAAGGTCAGAGAAGAACTAGCAAGAAAGATGATTTATTCAACCTTAGTGGATCAGTTTTCTTAAAACCTTATTTTGAAGCAAGATTAGTCTTATCACGTGAGACTCTTCCCACTTATTACAAGAGAATGAAGGTAAAGATTGGGAACCAGACACAGACAGGGCCTAAAATGGATTAAATTTATTAAGATGCTATCTGCTTAAATTTTATGAAATGTATAATTAGGCCATCATGTGATCCCAATAGCCATTCACTAAACTAGTTCAACTATTTCTGTACAAATTTAGGACTATTTCAATAAATTATCAGTTGTCTGCCTCTAATTTCCAATATAATTAGTTGTTATATTTGCTTATTTGCATATTTATATGTATATACAAATTTGCTTATATAATACATTCAACCAAACCTAGTTTGATTGGGATCGTTAGACATTGGGTATATTTTGATTGGTTTGAAGGTTGACCATAAAGCAACTTTTCAGTCTTGCTGAAAATGTTTCATTGTAATCTCCTTACTTCTTTTCAGCTAAATGTAGTTATAATAAAAATAATAATATTTTTTATTGTTAAAAAATCAAATAGGATCTTCAATCTGACACTGTAGATATGGAAAATGTGAAAATATTTTGAAAGTTGAAGTGTGGTAGGGGATTGTTGTTGTTCAAATTAAATCATTAATGTTAACTCTTTTTCCAGTGGTTTTTACAAACTATCCTAAAAGTGAACTGTAGAAACCAGTTCTGATTAGTTGGAGATTCTGATTAATTGAATTTCTGCAAACACATATAATATTCGTGGGGTGGGTATGTTATGTGTTTGAATAGAGCAAACAGTAAACATAGAAGGAAGAATATTTTCTGTTTTTAATAAAGCAAATAATTTTGATTGTTTTAGGATTATGATAATTATTTAAAAACAGTCATTTAGCTTGACATCCTCATTCTTTCAATGGGAGTTGAACACTGCTTTCCTCCACTTTCCTTTAATCAACTTTAAGCCTCAAGTTTCACTCTAGGGGTAAAGATTTGGGACTGAGTTCTCTCTAAGGAAAAGGAAAAAGAAGCATTACTTTATAAATCAATTTGAAAACCAGTGTATGAAGAAAGATATCTGAATAACGTAAAATAGAATGTGCAAACCAAAGCAACTTTCAGCAACAAGAAGGAGATTAAAACTACTTTTTTTTTTAAAACAGGCCCATGCACAATTAGTTCGAGAAGTGGATGTGGAGAAGGTGTCTGCTTTTGAGAATCCATATGTAGATGCAATAAAGAGCTTATGGAATGACCCTGGAATCCAGGAGTGCTATGATAGACGACGAGAATATCAGTTATCTGACTCTACCAAATAGTGAGTATTCATCCCGGAGGCCCTTTGACTCTTTCTCTTCACTCTCTTTTTACATGAAGATTCTCTGAGATTATTGTAACCCTGGTATTCTGTGCTGTGCATATAATATCAGATTCAGACTTCCAGGTTGGGAAATGTAGGTCTTAAAGGGAAGTGTAGATATTAAACTTGTGCCAAATTCACAGATTTGGACAAAATTTAGGAAACTGACAGTATGAGTCAGGGAGAGTATTTATTTCTTTTACTGCTTTTGCTAGAAAAACAAACTGAGGACTCTAAGAATCTGATTCCCTAAACTATCTTTTCCCCCCAAATTACAAATTAGCAATTTTCAAACATTGTAATTTGAAATCTTATAATAATACTTTTTCATACAGATTGCTCTTCTTATTCGTATGCAAGAAAACACCTACACACATTAGAAACTGCAAACAAAAACACACTTGAGTATGGCTTCCTAAACATCAGACTTTCTAAGTTCCCAGTTTTCCGACCTAAAACCTTGACTGCTTTCTGGGAGGCCACTATTATATTCACAGGATAGGCTTTCCTTTGCAAGGAAGTTGTGTGTGGAGTCTAATTATGCATGCATTCCTGGATTATTTTGTAAGCTGTCCATCAAAAATCACGAGTCCTGGGAAAGATTTGCGTCCTAGAGAGATCCGTTAGTTCTCTAGATTAAATCTCATCTAACCAAAAGGAAGTAAAGATTTGGCAATCATAGGATTAATGTAATCAATGTAGCCAGCAATCTAGATAATCAGGCGCCTGAAAAATGGACTTTTTATAGTATTCAGCCAGATTTCTGTCTACATTAATTATATTAGTCTAGCATTCACCTCTTGTTTGGGTTCTTAGCAGACAGAAGAATGGGTGGAAAATATTCGGCAGCCTCAGGCTAGTTCATATGATAAAATGACCCACTGGATGACAGCAGAGCCTTGGGGAATATAAGAAACCCCCTTGGGTGACTCACATCACTCAACAGTGCATCGAAGATCTAAGAGCTGTGCAGCCCTGTTTATTCAAAAAAGTTGATTGTGTTTTTACTCTAGTTCCAGACATTTGTATAAGTTACAATTCAGGTCAGCCACAAAAATGGTGCTTGGGCAAAATACCTCTTGGATTCTTATGGTAAATCTGAATTACATAATCCTGAAACATACAATAGGATGTGTATGAGCGCTGTCTATCATATTTTAATGAACATTAACCCCCACGTGCCTCTGGAATGTGTTCTTTACTTATTCTTTATTTTCCTTTCTCCTTCCTCCACAGCTTCATATTGCTCTTTTTATTCCTGCTCTTTCTCTTCTGCTTTTCTGCTTGCCTTCCTTCACCCCTTCCTCCCTTTCCACCTCTCCCTCTTCTTACCTCCCTCCTTCCCTTCCTCCTGAGTGCCTCCTGTCTACATTTCCAGGAATACAGAGATGAAAAAGATAGGTTCGTCTCTCATCTTTTCCATATTCTGCCTCCTCACCCTTTGACCAGCTGTCCTTCTTTCACTTCCTGCCCCCTCTGTCCTTCTGTTTCCTTTGCCATTTCAGATTTCTCTCTCCCCCCATGGTGCTGTTGTTTTCATGCCTCATTCCCCATTCTCACTCGTTATGTCTTCTCCTCTCTGCTTGCTTGCCCTCTGCCCTCATCTTTGCCTCTTTGTGGTGGTTCTCCTTCAACTTCTTTCCACGTCTCACTTTGCCGTCGTGAGGCCCATCCTGATAAGTCCTCTGTGTCTCATCATTTTCCTTCTGATGCCTATCTTTTTCTTTATTTTACACCCTGTCTCTTTATCTTCTGGCCTACACTATTCTCCACCTGTAGCATTCTCCCTACTGAGAGGTCTTGCTCTTGGAGGATCAGAGTACCGAGGTCTAATAATGATATGCGTCCCAGGATTAGAGCTCCCTTTTGGGAAAGTGTTTTGCCTTCTGCTCCTGGGAAAGATCCTCGTTTACACTGAGGACAGCCGTATCAGCTACTGTGGATGCATTCTGAAGATGAGCCTCCATCATACCTCTTGTGACATTCCCTTAGTTTATATTTGAGATTTTCTAGACATGTGCCTATTAATCGGTAGGAGGATCAGATGCTGCTATATGTACTTGCTTTAGGGCAAAGACGTATATGATATCGTTTCACAGACCCCTGTTAGCATTGTGATTCTGGGAAATCCAGCATCTTAATATTCTGTCAGCAAAGGCTGAGTCTACCAGAAAGCACACCTGCTCATTGGGCATTTCCCTTATTATAGAGCCAGATCAAGATAAAGGTGCACCCTGGAGAGGCTAATTAAAGCTTTTCCCATCTCCATAAGGTTAAAGCTTTCTGCCTTAACCTTGTGGAGATGAAGATAAATTGATTTTAAACATCTATTGCCAATGTGTGTGTAGACACATAGACCTGATTCTTTTTTTACCATATTTTTATACTGAAGTAATAAAGTGAATTATAGCATTTCTTTATTCCTAGACATTTCAGTATGCATTTCTTTTTTTAAAAAGTGCACCTAAAATTAATAATCAGTCCTTTTTATCATTTTAATATCTAGTCCATACTCAGATTTCCCATATTCTTCCAAAATGTCCTATAGAGGTTATCTATTTTAGGACCACACATTTCATCTTATTATGTCCCATGCACCTCTTTTAATACGGTGGAGTTTTGCGTGACACCGGCATGTTAAAAGGATTGACCCGGTTTTCCTGTACAGTGTCTCATCTTCTGGAATTGCTGAGTTTCTTCCTCCCAGTGTGATTTAGCTTGTTCCTCTGTTTCTTGTATTTAGTATAAACTGGAAGTTACATTTAAAGACTTGATTTGATCTACATTAAACATCGTGACTAGAATGCATTATAGGTGATGCTGTGCCCTTTCGTCACATCGGCAGATGCATTCTGTCATGTTTACTCATCATGACAGATTAACCACAGAATTAGGGCTGTGACACCCTCCATTATAACATTGTTTTTCTCCTTGCCGGCCAAAAGCAATCTGTGTAGTGTTACTTTGACACTGACTGATTTCCAATTCCCCGTTAACTCTTGGTGGTTTTAATTCCAATTGATAATTCTTGCCTGAATTAATGATTCCGTTATGATTTGTAAAAAAATGTTTTTCTCCTTTTACCAATTGGTTTATGTTTATTTGCTGGTATTCTGTGAAGTGGAAGGTTCTCACCTCGCCTGGTGTTCTTTGGTTACCCAGAAATACAGTGCCTACTGGAGAAGTGTGTGCTTTAATATTTTTGTGTAAAACCATTAATGTGTTACATGGACTAAATAGTAGGTGACCGTATAATTTATCATCCAAACCAGGACACTTTGAGAAGGAAAGGGTTGCTATTAATAATTACACTGAAATAGCAAGTATACACTGGGAGACAAGAGAAAATTCTGATGATACATCGGGGGAGCATACACCAAAAAGTCCCCCAAGCAGGGACATCTGGTCGCCTTAGGTAAATCTAATCTAGGGATGTTTATTATTTCCATTTTCTCTAGAAGGCTTTGTTTGCTTCAAGGGGAGTGGAGCCAGTTTACCCCTGCTGGTTATATAAGGGGCTATATAGAAACCTGAGATAATGGTCCCATGTTTCTGATTTCTTCTGGGAACGTTTTAGCACCCTCTAAAGCTCAGTGCCCAAGCCACTGCCTGGCTGGTCTGCCTCCAGTCCCGCTGCACCAGCAGGCCTGACTATTAGGGCCCCCTGTTCTTCCTCGTCTTAGTCCTCGGGAACTTTTCCCCTTCTTGGTCAGGAAAACCCTAGAACACAAAGGTAGGGCCTCTGGTTTCTTGAGCCCATCTTTATGCTGCTTGTGTTGCACATGTTTCTCAGTGTCATCGCAGCAGATGCTCTATGAACTGCGGGGACAGCACTGGCTGGGATGTATGCCCCTAGGTTGAGCATCATTCATTCCCAATACTGAACTCATTTTCCGAGAATAATTCAAAATAATTCCTTTCTCTGTAGTCCAGAGAGCTATTCCTTCTTTTCCTTTCTGACTTTTTGGTATATGTTCCCCCAACGTATCTTTAGTATTTTTTCTTGCCTCCTTTATTTCATGTGGGGTTTCCATGTAGTTGTTTTTTTCTTTATAGAGCAATTTTTAAAAATACCTCATTGATATTCTGGACCCTGCTTTCTTATATAAAATTACCACTTTACAGAAATCTTTATGACCTTAGGACCAGTTGCTCTGTGTGCTGACTGGCTCTGGCAGCAGTTTTTAGTTTAGTTTCAGGGGATATGTAGGTATCTAATCTCAAATGGTGTAAGAACTGAAGGCTACCGTGCACATCTGCTTAAAGGTGACAGCACAGCCGCTGTTCTCTACAGGTCTCTCATGGTTATCTGATTCAGTGCTGGCTACTGGCCATGAATACTGAGAGCAGAGGCTGAGCAGACATCTCTTTTCTTTTTTGTCTGATGGACTCCTATTCATCTCTCAAAACCCAATTCAAAAGTCAACCTCTCTGAAAATCTTGCCCAACACTTATAGGCAGTGAATCATTATCACTTTGTACATATTTCTGTTATATCTGTTACCATGTTTACTAAAGTGTCTCTCTTCTCTACCGTCAGTGCCTAAAAGGAATGACTGCTCATGTTTGACCTTCACAAATGAGTGTTCCCTGAAATACAGTTGTGGTGTTATCCACTATTTCAATGGCTATGGTGTAGGCATTGACGCTCTTGCAAGTCTCTTTTCCCTACTGTTTTTGAAAGCCTAGAATCTGAAAATTCTATTATCAAAAAAACAATTGCTGCTATTTGCTGAATACTTTATATATATAAAATATATATAAGATTCTGGCCTTAGTCATTTATATACATTATTTTTCCTCAAAGGCACTCAAGGAGGTAGATAGCTCTTCTCATCCACATTTAACAGAGGAGGAAAATGGGCCTCAGCGAGGATGAGCAACTTGTCCAAGATCATGCAGTTATTAACTGTTAGGAGAAGGAGCTAAATTCAGATTTACTGACTGAAGAGCCCAGGCTTTTAACCACTGTTAAATGCAACCTCGTAGAGTACAAATGGATGGGAGATAGATAGAAAATTGAAAGTTAGATAGATTGACTATCTATTATTAAGTAAGTCAATCTGTTATTAGTTGTTTTATGTCTCATGCCATGAAAGATATAAATTATTATTAATTTTTCTTTATCAATGTTGCTCACAGGTGACCTCATATTTATAAGGTCAAGAGAGAAAAGTATATGGACCAGAAAACATACCACTAGGTCTTTGGTTTTATCATCCTGCAAACTTAACCCATGATTAGTTAAGCTTCAATGCTAATGTGAAAGATGTGCTAAGTCACAGAAAATTCAGAAACTGTGTTTTAGCCTATAGTCTTCACTACCCTGCCGTCCATCCCCTTACCCAATAACTTTTCACTAACGTCAAACTGCAGACAATAAGAACACAATGAACTGATTTGGGCTTCCCTTTTTCTACCTTGATTAGCCAACTTACAGATCATAATAAGCAATCAGATGACTCAAAGGACAGGCAAGGAGAAGGGAAATTCCAGAAGATGGAAGAGTAATTTGGGATTCATTTGCAATTGGCTTTAATTTGGTGTATACTTCCAAGAATTCTAAGATGCTAGGAAGTTTTGTGGATTCCTTTATTAACGTTTTTGTTACCAAGAAAAAAACTGAGGGCTCTGAATATCTTTCGATAAAGAGCACAGTAAGCAGATGGTTGTAGGGGGTACCGCCTGCTTTGATATACTGAGACATCAGGTCAGATGAGTTCACTGCCTACAGTACCAAAAGCTCCCTCACATTAGCCAGAGAACACAAGTCTCAATCACATTGGTATGTAGTGAGAAAAGTCACTGCAGGCTTTCAGTTAAAGACTGCTATGTATGTGTTTACCTTAGGACAGCAAATAATCCCTACTCTAGCTTTATTGAAGTTCCCTCAAGGGAATTCAGTAGATCAGATATGCTCTTACATGATCTGGAGAACCCATTAACCCAAAGTACATGAATAAAACTCACATCTAACCTCGTGCTTAAATTTTAAAGTGGTTCACATTATGGCCTCGCACTAAGGTATTATGCATCATGTTGAATTTAAAGTGCGAAAGGAAATTCTGATGTAGGCTAACTTATCCACCTGATTTATGGCCAAATCCTTCTGAAGAAGTATCTTGCTGGAAAGTTGCCAACTGACAAATCAATTTAAACAAACCAACTCTGGGGTAGGTGCCCCCGAGAATGTTGGCACTGGCTCTTGCAGCCATCATGGTTTTGCTCTTTATCTGATGATTAAAAAAAATAAAGTTGCACCTACCCCGGGGTTTGGGAGGCACACAAGACCATTGCATGCTGAAGATGTTGGGTTAGCGTTCATTGCTCAATGCAATTCTGTCTGCCACTCTCCACCTCTGGGACTTTCACTAAGTAAGCCTCACTTTCCTCAGACGTGCCCAGTGCACTGTAATCCCTAAATTTTCTTACAGATTCTTAAGCCCTTTGATTCTATTTCAGTCAACAGGTTTTATCTAGGAATAAATGAAAACCTGGCACCCCCAGATTTATCTGGAAATATAAGAAAGAAAGAAATTTCTCCCTACACAGTTGAATCACTAAAAATGCAGTCTTGAACTCAGAAGACGGCATTGCTCTTGAATATGTTACTAATCTTTAATTTGTTTGCTCTTTTTAAAAGAATGATGATAATAACATGGGAGGGGATCATATTTCACCTGTGTGATATAATTTACTTCTAGTTTTGTTATCTTATGGGCCACATCTCCTAAAAACCTTTGCAGTATTAAAACAAACAAAAACCCTGTATTTGTCATCCACAGTGAACTCTGATGATCTAAGATGTGGTCCTTACTATTCCCTTTTCAGAATGTTTGGAGCAGTTAGACGTGAAAAGATAAGACTTAGAAATGCTTAGCCACTCCCTAGCATTCATTGCAGAGAAGGGGTAGGGCAAGGGCTTACATTGGCACCTGGTCACCCATTCATTCACTCTGCCCAGGGGGCACAGTGGGCATGGGAGACACACTTAACTTTGTCAGTTTGCTGTTTGCTCACATTTTGGCAGAGCATTTGCTCCTCTGGTGGTTTTGACCTCTTTCTCACAGTCCTTTTTACAGTCTTTCCTCGGGGTGATGTTGTGCCCAGCTAAAACCAGGGGTACTGTTGAGATAGAACAGGGTTCAGCAAACCCACAGGGCTTTTGTAAATCAAGTTTTATTGGAAAACAGTCATGCTCATTTGTTTAAAAATTGTCTGTAGCTGCTTTTGCACCCAACGAGTTGAGCTGAATAATTGCGGTGGGGACTGTGTAGCTGACAAAGCCTAAATTATTTACTGTCTGACTCTTGACCAAGAAAGTTCACCGACTCCATCCTATAGAAGAAGAATAAAGATTGAAAGGCAACTGGCTCTCTCTTGCTTTCACCATTTAGATGGAATCTGGTGTAGGATTCTGGGGTTCTGAATTAACCCAGAAATAAATTTTAGAGCTCTGAGAAAGTGGATGGCCTGCATTCCTTCAACAAGCCTTCCGAAATAATTGCTTTGCACTATAAAGCTTTCTGTAGGAAATGAGCTGCAGAGAGCTCTAGATTGCATTTCCTGGCAGTACTTCTAAATGCCAGGAAAAATGTATAAAATGTGTACCACGCAAAAATGGTATCAATGACCAGAAATGTTAACTGGGTTGATTTAGCCTTTGAGAGCAAGGATGATGTCTTCTACTTTTTGGCTTTTGCTCCATCTCAGTGCCTGGTGCTATGTTGCTGCTATTAAGGAGAGTGAGGTAGGATTTGGCAATTAATGAAACTAAAGGTAGGAATGACAGCCTCTTACAAAGTGTGTAACAGAATGTATCTGACTAGAAGACAACCCACCTCCTGTCCCAGGGGAGCCAAAGGAAACATGCTATTACATGTAACCCTTAAGGATATTCAGTTTTCCTTTATTTTGACCCCCCTGTTTACCAAGCAGCCTTTGGATTCTGATTGGCTGACCCTGATGTTCTTGTTCATTGCCACTCTCTCTCTCTTCTCAATGTAAAGTAACAGATTGAATTTTTTTAATGCAGTTTTATTGAGATATATTCACACACTATACAGACCATCCGAAGTACACAACCACAGGCTCTCAGTATCGTCACATGGTTGTGTGTGCAACCCCTTGATCAATTTTAGACCATTTCCATTACTTCAGAAAAGAAAGAAAAAAAAAAAGAAAACCCAAATCCTTTCATATAACATTCCTGCCCCCACCCCCAGTTTTCCTGTAGAAATGGTGTGGTACATTTGTTACTGTTGATGAAAGAATATTAGAATATTACTTTTAGCTGTAGGCCATAGATTGCAATAGTACTATTTTTCCCATATACCACTCTATCATTGGTTCCTTGTCATAGTGTCATACATTTGTGAAAGAACTTTCTGTATATTTGTACATTTAAACGGACATCGTCCACCACGAGATTCACTATATACATTCCCGTGTTTTAACACATGACTCTAAACTGCCCCCCACCCACCACATCCACACACCATCAGCACTGTTACGTATTCTCACAATAACCTGGTAGCATCAACTCCATCCACTTCCAAAACACTGAAGTTCAGCCTAGTTAAACATCCTGCACATATGAAGCAACCGCTTCCTATTCTTTAGCCTCATCCTATGCCCTGGTAACCTCTATTCTCTATGTTATGTCTGTGAGTTTACATAGTATAATTAGTTCATAGCAGTGAGACCACACAATGTTTGTCTTTTTGTGTCTGACTTATTTCACTCAACATAATGTCCTCAAGGTTCATCCGTGTTGTTGTGTGCGTCATGAATTTTAATTTTGATCTATAATTAGTGGCTGGTAAGTTAGGTTTATTTGACCAGCTCCTCCAGACTTGATTATCCTAAATGAAATTTCTTATCTTCCAGAACCAATATCCAGGTTCAGGCAGCAAGACCACAGGAGACCCACTTAAATCAGCGAACTTTACTCATGGCGAGCTTCTTGATTGTAGCCACTAGAACCTCTCTTGTGACCCACATGATACCTGAATTGTGGTGTGATCCTTAACAGCATGCTTATGTCCATTGCCAGAGCGCAAGCTTGTTGAGAACAGGCAGGGATTCATTCTGGGTTTGTCTCTATAGGCTCTGGGGAAAACTTGCTGTATGAGTGAGTAAATTCTGTCTTTACTATTTTCCTCCTTTTATTTTCTGCCTGTTCAAATCTCACGGAGTCTATAAGGTATGACACTCCCCCACCTCTCCTCTACCCCGTTCTCTGCTGACTGCACTTCATAATCATCTCTCCCTTCTTACTGCAGTCATAGTTAGCAGCTCACAATTTGGTACTTAATTGTTTCTTAATTGTTTCCTCTGTGCTATCTTTGCTTCCCAGTTAGCCTGACATCCCTAAGGGTAAAGAAAAAAAATATATATATATATATATGTGCATATTTTGTGCCAGCTCCCTCTTCTCTCCCCGCTACATCCAGCACACATTGCATTACAATTTAACACATACCAGATTTTCAATAGATGCATATAATAACTGATTATGCATATATTAACTGAATTAAGCACTGCCATTGCATTTCAAGAGAGGCAGACTGTAGATAAAAATCAGTCTTCTGATGTTGCTCGCATAAAAATTATGTAAAAATTGATCAACAGCTTTCAAAGTTATCACCCAAAAGATGAACAAATTTGCAAAGCAAAGGAGGCAAATTGAAAAAGGTATCTCTCCACCCAACCCCCTCCTTTTTTTCTCTTTGTTTCACTCTCTTTTGTTGTTTTGTTTTGTTTTTAATTACAAAGCCATTAAATTTATTTGTGTAACGACTGTGAAAATCTATTGCTGTGAGCCGGGGCCTGGAGTCCGCCTGACTCAGAGCTGCCCAGCCCCCCTCCATTTTACACGCAGTGGCTATTCAGAACAAAACCCTCCGTATATAAGGCTCATAAGATGCTGAAACTATTTACCAAATGCACTGATAGGATTTTTTTCTGGGCTGTGTAATTTAGTTTTAAAAGTCTGACTTCCTGGATTGATTTGGCTCCTTGGCAAAGAACAATGGGTCCCTAAGACTTCTCTTTTATCACTCAGAATATTCTCTCTTGAACTGTCTTCATAGGCCATAGAATTGCACTTTATTTGCTACTACTGGGAGATCTTTGCTTTTAAATCTCGAATTTTGTATTAAAGACAGATCACTTTGTATGCATAGAATACTTATAATAAAGGCAGATCTCCTTCCTCTGTAATCCTGGTGTGCCAGGTGTTAAAGAAGTAAAAAGAAACTTGATTAGGCTACAAAGTAAAGCTCTGCAAGAGATGGAAGTGTTTGTATGTAGTGAGTAACCGCAGGCAGCTCGCCAGGTTACCGGCTGGGCTTGTGTCAACATCAGTATC